>JAKSZT010054304.1:38611992-38632231 GCA_026826555.1 Tolypeutes matacus | reverse complement strand
TTTTTTTTTTTTTTTTTTTTTTTTTTTTTTTTTTAATTTTAAAGAAAGGCAGACTGCCACATGCAGCGCCTCATTTGGATGTGTCTGGAGTCTTGGAAGCTTGACTACCCTACGTTCTCCTACAAATGGACCTTGAGAGCTTGTTTGGAGGTTCTAGCAGGGGAGCGCAGCTACTCGTATACCCTTGACCGAAGAACGGTCCTCCTCTAGCGGGGAAGGTCGTCCTCTTCGACCGAGCGCGCAGCTTCGGGAGGGACGCACATGGAGCGGTGAGGGAGGAAGGGGACACCCGCCTAGCCAGCCAGATCAGCCGAATCAACCCTGGCGATCAATGGGGTGACAGATGTCGCAGCCAGATCGCCCTCACATCCTGCATCTGGCTTTTTTTCACTTAACATACTGTTTGTGAGGTTCATCATATTGTATTATGGACCAGTAATTATTTCCATTTTATTGTATGACTAAATATCATTGAATTGGACCCTTGAAATAGGTGGATTTTGTGGCATGTAAATTATATATTAAAATCTATTAAAACATAAAATTTGTCTTTAAAACTCTTTATAAACATCTAGAGAGGACAAGAAAAGTATTTCTTTCAATGGTATTAAATTTTGCTGTGTTTAAAGATTTCCTTTGTCCCTTAATCTCTTCATCTTAATAATAGCTTAGCATGTTTTAAAGAACTGGCTCTCTACTCTCCTTCCCACCCATCTACTGAAGCTTCTCATCCCTTCCCCTGCACTCTACTTATAAGGTGGTAGCAACATCCAGAGGTGGGTCTCCACAATAGCATCGTTGATGCAAATTATTAAGGTCTGGTTCTTCTGGTATTTTCTAAAATTTGTAATTAAAGATCCATTTCTGCCCCTACACACATCACTTTTATGAGCAAGGAATCAGATACAAGGGAAATGTGAAGGAGTTACAAAATGACCATTACAGTAGTGGGAGTAAGATTCTCCTATAGGTGCTAGACACTATGGTCTTTATCAATATTTGTATTGTAGATGGCCCTGTTTCATTTCTGGAAAAACACAATGCTTCACCTGGAATAGAAAATACAATATAGTATAAATAATATTTGTCATAATAAACAATCAAATTAGATTTTATTTTTTATTATGATTTCTGCTTTTAATGGGATGAGCTTTTTAATGTGTCTTTTTAAATATTTATTTTTAAATAAAGCAATATTTTCTTTGTGACCAATTAAATAACTGGGTTTCACCAGTAGTTTATGAACATGTGAAAATGTGTGCATTCTTTTTAAATTCTATTTCTGTCTATTAAATTGAGTTATTATATTATACAATATCTGTTTATATAATTTTTTCATCTAGAATCTAAATAATAGATGTGAAAATTTCCTTCCATTTTTCACCTTTTAAAAAAAATTATTGAAGTATATCTCTCATACATAAACATACATAAACAATAAGTATACAGTAATAGTTGCCAACTTACAAGACAAACATACTTAACATCATACAGGGCTCTCATGTCTCACCCTACCACAAATACCTTTTTAAACTAATGATTAAAGAGCATCCTCAAAATATTTCTACTAATCAAAGTATTTTTCCACAACCCACCTTATTTTTATTATTTTTTTAATTTTTATAATATTTATACATGAACATACATAAACAATAAGTGTATAGTAAAAGTTGTGAACTTACAAACATTCATAACATCATACAAGGGTCCCATACATGAACCCACCACCAACACCTTGCATTGTTGTGAGATATTTGTTACAAATTGTGAAAGAATGTTGTCAAAATCTTACCACTAACTATAGTCTTTATCTTACATTTGGTATATTTCCAACCCACTCTATTGTTATTTTTTAAATATATTTTTATGACAGAAGTTGTAAAATTACAAAACAATCATGCACGTGAGTGGAATTCCCAAACAACAACCCTCTATCAACACCAAACTGTGGTGGACCATTTGTTACAGCTTAAGAGATAATATCATCTAATTATTACCAGGTCCATAGCGTGCATTCGGCACACTTTTTCCACACTCCTCCATTATCAATACAGTACATCTTTGGCATAGATGCACGAATGTTGCATTATTACTCTTAACCACAGACCCTAGGTCACTCCAGTTGTATTTTTCCCATGCTTCTCCACATCCCCACAACCTGCATTAGTGATGTACATCTGCTCTAGCTCACAAAGGACACTCTTGCATCTGTACCATCAACCACCTACTTATCCACCTGTGGGTTTACTGTATGCTTCAGTCCCTAGATTATTCCTAGATTATTCTCTAGCTTTCTATCAATTGGCATTTACATCCCTAGACTACCCTTTTCAGCTACATTCCCATTTATAAACCAGTTATTACTCAGTATAATGTGTTACCATCAACTCTGTACGTTTCTACATTTTTATAGTAAAGCTAATTAAAACTTCTACATACAGTAAACATAAGTAGTCCATCTCAATCCTCCTCTTACCACCTTTAAGAATCCACCACTTGGGAAACGGATGTGGCTCAAAAGGTTCGGCGTCCGTCTACCATATGGAGAGACCGGGGTTCGATCCCCGGTACCTCCCGGTAAAAAAAAAAAAAAAGAATCCACCACTTACCACCAGGGCTTGAAGATATTTTCCTATATTTTCTTATAGAAGCTTTATGGTTCTTGCTTTTATATTTAGGTTTTTTAATCCATTTTGAGTTAATTTTTGTAGAGGGTATGCGATAGGGGTCCTCTTTCCTTCTTTTGCTATGCATATCCAATTTTCTCAGCACCATTTGTTGAATGGGCTGTTCTGCCCAAGCTGGGTGGGTTTGACAGGCTAGTCAAAAATCACTTGACCAAGGAGGTGAGGGTCTGTTTCTGAACCATCAATTCAGATCCATTGGTCTGTGGGTCTATCTTTATGCCAGTATCATGCTGTTTTTACAGCTTTAGCTAGGTAGTATGATTTAAAGTCTGGAAATGAGAGTCCTCCAACTTCCCTCTTTCTTTTTAAGATGTTTCTGGCTATTTAGGACATCTTACACTTCCAAATAAATTCAACAATTAGTTTTCTATTTAGTTAAAATATGCTGGTGGACTTTTTATCGGGATTGCATCAATTTGAGTAAACTGACATCTTAATGATATTTAATCTTCCAATCTTTGAGCATGGAATGTTCTTCCAATTATTTAGAATTTTAAAAATTTATTTTAACAATCAGTTGTAGTTTTCTGAATATAAGTGCTTTACATCATTTATTTATTCCTGAATATTAGGTTTTATCTGTCATATTTTATTTTCACCATTCTTTGACACTTTTAGTTACTTTTGTTGATATAATCTTTATGTCTAGACTCTCTTCCAGGCTGCTCTCTCCTGTTTTTTCTCTTCAGGCTGTAGCACACCCTTTAGTATGTCTTGCAAAGCCAGTCTCTTGGTTACCAACTTTCTCAGTTTCTGTTTATCTGTGAATATTCTTTACTCGCCCGCTTTTTTAAAAGGCAATATTGTCAAGTATAAGATTCTTGGCTGGAAGTTTTTCTCTTGCAATATCTTAAATATATCATACTACTGTCTTCTTGCTTCCATGGTTTCTGATGAGAAATCAGCACTTAATCTTATTGGATATCCTCTATATGTTGTACATTGCTTTTCTTTTGCTGCTCTCAGAATTCTCTCTTTGTCTTTGTCTTTGGCATTCTGATTAGTATATATCTTGGAGTTGGTCTATTAGGATTTATTTGGATGGGAGTACGTTACGCATTTTGGACATGGATATCCATGTCCTTCAATAGGGTTAGGAAATTTTCTACCATTATTTCTTCAAATATTCCTTCTGCCCCCTTTCCCTTCTCTTCTCCTTCTGGGACACCCCTGACATGTATGTTTTTCACTTAGTTCAATTTTTTCCATTCTTTTCTTCATCTGTTCTTTTGTATGTTCACTTTCAGAGGCCATTTCTTCAAGCTCACCAATCCTTTCTTCTGCCTCCTCAAATCTGCTATTATATGATTGCAGTGTATTTTTTATTTCATTTGTTGGACCTTTCATTCTCATAAGATCTGGTATTTTTCTATGTATGCTTTCAAATTCTTCTTTGTGCTCATCCAATATCGTCTTACTATCTTTAATCTCTTAAGCCATCTCATTGAATTTATTAAGGAGATTTTTTTGAGCATCTATGATTAGTTGTTTCAACTCTTTTATGTAATCTGGTGCTTATTTTGTTCCTTTAACTGTGCAATATCTTCCTGTTTCTTGGTGTGAAATGTAATTTTTGGTTGGTGTGTTGGCATCTGGCTTACTAGAGTATTTATTCTGGGTACAGTTTCTGTCTTTACTTTAGGGCTTTCTTGCCCTTTCTCCCTTGCTGGTTGTGTAATAGGAGCTAAAGATGTAATTGTTGCTATAAGCTGTGGAGGTTCAAGTTGCCTCATTGCCCCAGGGACTGATGAAATTCCCCCAACTTTTTCCTTTGCCAAGGGTAGGGACAGAGCCACAGCTGTGTGTAATAATCCAAGTCATGCAGGCCTACATTGTAGTTGCCAAGAAAGACTGATGAAGCTTCATGCAGCTTTCTCCCTTGCCTGGGGTGGGGATGGAGCTGCAGGTTTGGGCAGCAATCTATGCCACGCGGGCCCCAAATGACCATGTTGCCCCAGTAGATTTCCGATTATTCAGTCTGTGCCAATCGAATATACCTGCAGTTACCCGGAGAGGCTGGTGCAGGGTCTGCCAGCTTCCTCCCTACTACAGGTGGGATTGAGGCCTAGGCTAGCGTGGCTAGCCAATTGGGGTGAAAGAAACCAGTCTCTACCATCACTGTGATTTTCAGTCAGCTCAACTTCCCCTCATGCTGGGGTGAGAGTCAAAATGTTGGCTATTGGCCTCTTTCTGACTTGGACAGGTGCAAACTTGAATTGTTCTTAGGGTTATACATTAGTCAGCTGATTTTATTCAACAATAGCTGAAATCGGAAACCCAATTGGCTCTTCCTTCCCTGATTTTGGGAAATGGAGCTTCCAATTCCAGCCACAGAATAGCTCCTGGGGTGGCTTGTGCTGCCAAAGTAGGATGAACACAGGCCTCTGTGGCATGGCCTGCATTTTCCAGGAAAGCCTGGCACAGGTCCCCCCAGCTTTCTCCCTGCCGAAGGTGGGGCTGGAGCTTATGCTAGAGCCGCAATCTCATCTAAATGGAAAGAAGCTGGTCCCTACCAGCACTGTGATTTTCAGTACACCCCACTTCCTCTTGTGCCAGGGGTGGAGTTAAAATGGCAGCTACTGACCTATTTCTGACGTGGACAGGTTCAAACTTTAGCTGTTCTTAGGATTATATTTTAGCCCGCTGAATTTACTAATCAGTAGAGGAAGTTGGTGCCCAACCGTGTCTTCCTCCCCTGTTTTTGGGAAATGGAGCTTCCAATTCCAGCCATGGGATAGCTCCCGAGGCAGCTTGTGCCGCCAGTGGAAGATGGGCACCAGCCTCCGGGATGTGGAGTGCTCTACTTATGAATCTTCTCTGCAGATGGGTAGTCTCCTTCAATTCTTGCAAGGATGTTGCAGGATGCTTTTCTGGTCTCCTGGAGCCCCCAGACAGGTGCTTTAGCTAGCTCTTGATGATCCACTGCCCTGTAGCACAAGCTGACTCTAGGAGTGCTTACCGTGCTGCCATCTTGCTGGTTTTCTCCATAATTGTATTTTATCACGTTTTTCTTGCATTTTGAATAGTTTTGCCTTACATGTTTAAGTGCTATATTGTTTATTAACAAATTTTTAATGAACTATGCCCTTTCATGAGATATTTTAGAGAAAACTTAGTACTTTTAATTCTAGACTAGTAGTGGGCTTTTCCAGCACATATTACTCTATTTCAAAAAATCTTTTGTAACATTAAAAAAACTAAGACACAGACACCCACAAGTTGCTCAGTAATTGTTTCTCATTGTCATCTTTCTTATTTTGAATTCCTTGTTCTGTTTTACTTTTTGTTTGTTTAAAGAGTTTTCTCAAATAAAGTCTTCAGATTAGGTAGTGGATGATAAAGGTTGAACCCCTGCATATCCTAAATATGTTTCTTTAACCAGTATTTAAGAATGCTATCTTATCTAAATATAGATTCCCAGACTATGGTACATTTCTTTCATAGGAGATAGATCCCCCCCACCCTAAATCCCCACCATATTTTCTAACTACCAATGCTACTGATTAAAATGATCATCTGAGTCTCTTTCCTTTCAAGTAACATATTAGATTCCTTCTCTCATCTGCTCCAGCCCCACTTTGGTGATTTGGAATAATTTCTTTTTTTTCACTTCTGGATATTGCAAATTTTATTACAATATGTGTGTCATTTACTAATAATTCAGAATGGAGGGTGTGTTTCTGTGTGTCCTTTTTAACTGCAATCTTGAGTGTTTGGAAGTTTAGAAACTGAGTCTTAAAGAGCTCAGTTAAACCATCCAATGAGCTATAGAGCAGAGATTTGAACCCTGGCAGCTGACTTCAGAGCAAGTGATTA
Organism: Tolypeutes matacus; assembly: GCA_026826555.1. Lineage (NCBI taxonomy): Eukaryota > Metazoa > Chordata > Mammalia > Cingulata > Chlamyphoridae > Tolypeutes > Tolypeutes matacus. The sequence continues at coordinate 38,625,728 of JAKSZT010054304.1, read as the reverse complement.
TTCCTCTTCAGAGGTTATGAATAAAATGAAATCATGTGTTCAGGTATTTTTTCCAAAGGTATTAAAATAGAGGCATAATAAAGAATAAACAAAATGCAGTAAATGCATATGATGGAATACTATCCAGCTGCAAGAAGAAATGAACTTGGGATGCATATGACAACATGGATGAACTTGAGGAAATTATGTTGTATGAAATAAGGCAGACAAAAAGATGAATGTTGTGTGGTCTCACTGAAGTGAACTAAATATGAAGAACAAATACATGGAGTTAAAATCTAGAGAATAGATTACTAGGAGACAGAATGTAGGTTGAAAAGGGAGAGCTGATGCTGACTGTAGGTAGAATATTTAATAAGGTTGATTATAAATGTGTGGCAATGGATAGAGTTGAAGTTAACACATTATAATAAGTACAACTAACACTGCTGATTTATAAATGTGAATGTGGCTGAAATAGGTAGTCTAAGGAGATCAATGTCAATTGTAAGACAGCTAGAGGATAATCTAGGGACTGTATAATATAGCGATTTCAGTGATGGATGAAGATTGTGGTTAACAGTACAAATACAAGAATATTCTTCTATTACAACACATTAGTATATGGTGATACATGGGAAGACTATAGTTAACAATAATATTGTAATATTTTAGCAACAAAGGCAAAGAAGGTAATATATTAATACTAAAGATCAACAATGGGGGGTGTAAGGGATTATAGGACTTTACCTTTTGGAGTAATGAAAATGTTCTAAAGTGGACTAAGGTGATGACAGTACAACTCTATGATGAAATTGAAAGTCACTGAGTGTACAGTGTACACTTTGGATGGATTGTACAAGGCAGGAGACTGTATAACACAGTGAACCCCAAGGTGGATTATGGAATGTAGTTAACAGTACAAATATAAGAATATTCTTTCAGGAAATATAACAAATATACAATACTAATACATCATGTTAATAATAGGATGATTTGTGAGAAAAATTCAACAAATATAAGCTATGGACTATAGATAGTAATATTATGATGCTGTTCTTTCATCATTTGTAACAAATATGTCACAATAATGTAAAGTATTGGTAGTGGGGCAATGTATGGGAATCCTGTATGGTATACATGATTGTTTTGTAAACTCACAATTTCTCTAATAATAATATAAAAGAATAGGAATAATTATTATCACTGGTCTGACTCCCTATACCATTCTTCTTTCTCATCTGGCATATTTGAATCTGTCTTTGTCTCTTTTCAAGGTGGTTCCCTCAAGCAAATATACAATATTCCACATGTGGTCTTATGAACTTTGAGGCCACCTGGACTAGGAACAACCTTATTCCACCTCTTACCAATGCAAGTTGTACTCTCATCCACGGCACTGGCCATTTTTATCAGTGCTGACCCAAACTGAGTTTAAAATGGGTTGAAAATTTCACACCTGCTGCTGTTTATACTTGCTACTTCTCAAGCTGTACTAGTGCAAGTGGTTCTTTGGAAACACATCTGGAACTGGTTCAATCTTGTTTTACTGAATTCAAGCATTTGACAATTCTTTGAATGAGGAAAATCAAGGGCATATTTGTTATCATTTCTTGAATCATGTTAGTTGTGAATTTGTACCGACTTTCTCTTAAACCTTTAGACAAATCATTGGCACAATATGCAGACAGCAGACCTGAGAACAGAGTTCTGCCATCTGCCCTTTTAATAGTCATCAATTAAGCAATCAATCAGCAACTCAATAAAGTTATTAATTAAATTATAAACTTATCACTATCCAACTAAGCGATTTCTCCATCTTATCCACAAGAATTTCAGGTTTTCCCTTCTGGAAAAATCTTTCTGAAATCCAGATAAATTTGGTTGGCTTAAAAAAAGTGAAAAGAATCTACCTGTAGGAAATTAAAAGTGAAAAAGATATGGAAAATATATGAAAAATAGTTGTTTCATCAATCCAATAGGAATTCCAGACAGAAAAAACAAACAAAAAAAAATTATGAAAGATAAACAAATATAAAATGTCAGAAACCATCAATTGAAGGCTCATTCCAAATTTTAAGTGAGAGTAATAATATTTTATATTTGGAAATTTCAAAATACCTAACAAGAACATTCTTAAAGCTTAAAGAAATAGTAGATGTTATCTATAAGAAACATAATTCATAATAATTAAATATGTCTTATAAGCAAAAATATATAATAAAAGGCAATTGGCAGAGATTCAAAAAGACCAAAATAATTTAAAAATTACCTCTGGTTCATCAACAGGAAAGCTCAGTATTATAGAGATACCTATTTTCCATAAACTGATCTGAAGGTTCAAGGAAATTCCAATAATAATTTATTGGAATAAATTTGTGAAAGAACTTTCTAAGTTGATTTAAAATATATATGCAAGATCAAAGGCCAAGAAAAAATAAGAGAAGAAAGATGAAGAAAAAAAAATAGGATAAAAGGTCTTGATTAGATGTCAAAGTTTATTGTAAATCTACAGTAATTAAGAGTGTGATATTAGAACACTGGTTATAAAATTATTTACTTATGACACAGAATAGAGAACTCAGTTTAATAGCCATTATATATATATATATGATATATGAGACAGGTGTGGTTACAGATAACTAGAGAAATGGGTTTTCCATAATTTCTAAAAGGAAATTTTATTATTATCATGAATAAATCAATTCAAAATGTATTAAATATATTTATATATAAATATATAATGCACAATATCAAACTTCTTAGAATAAAATATAATTCCTCTGTTCCTTAAAGAAAAGAAGTGTTCCTTAAATAAGGCTCAATAAGCATTAATCACAAAAAAGGTTAATAGCTTTGATTCTAGTATAAGGAAAAAACTCTGTCCACTAAGGATATCTTAAAGAAAAGGAAAACACAGGTCATAAGCAGTCATATGCTTGGGCGTTTGGCTTCTGATTCTTTCCGGGTTCCCGAACTTGAAGAGGAGTCGTCAAGATGCTCTTACAGGCTAATGGCGCTGTTGCGTATGAGAAAGATGAGCGAGTGGAGGAGGTTTGGCCTGAATTGATCTCCGTTGAAATGAAGAATAGCGAGGAGGAAGTAAAGTCTGGCCCAGCACCAAGATCCCAGTCACAGTTATCACGGTGTATTTAGATGAAGACAACACTTCTGAACTACATTTAGAGAGAGCAACCTAGTAAAAGAGTAACTTATTTTGAATGGGGGAGGAAGTGCCGTAGAGAAACCCTTAGCTGTCAGCCAATAATGGACAGTGGCCTTAGACCTATTGAGAATTTGATGCAGAAGAAGGGAAAATTGATTACATACTGTTAAAAACCACTGGTTTAGCAGATCCTGGTACTATGGCTTCTATGTTTTGGGTTGATGCTGAATTAGGGAGTGATATTTATCTTTATGGTATCATAACTGTTGTGGACTCAAAATATGGTTTAAACATCTATCAGAAGGGAAAGCTGATTGCTTGATCAATGAAGCTACTAGGCAGTTTGCTTTGGCAGATATCATCATTATCAATAAAGCAGATTTGGTTCCAGAAGAGGATTTAAACAAATTAAGAACAATCATTAGATCAATAAATGGATAAGGAAAAATTTTGGAAACACAAAGGTAAAGAGTTGATCTCTCTAATGTATTAGATCTACATGCCATTGACAGTCTCTCTGGAATAATTTTGCAGAAAAAACTTCAACACGCTCCAGCAACTCGATTTCACCTTGGTCAGAATATTGTTACAATCACATTTAAAGTGCCAGGAAAAGCAAAGGAAGAAAGTTTAAATTTATTTATTCAGAATTTACTGTGGGAAAAGATTGTGAGAAACAAGGTCGAGCACTGAATGGAGGTCATATGACTAAAGGGCTGGTGTCAATCAAAGACAAACCACAAGTGATTGTACAAAGTATCTATGAGCTATATGATCTGGAGGAGACTCCAGTGAGCTGGAAAGATGACACTGAGAGGACAAATAGATTGGTCCTTACTGGCAGGAATTTAGATAAGGATATTCTTGCACAACTATTTATAGCTTCTGTGACAGAAACAAAAAAGCAGTGGACAACACATTTCAAAGAAGATTGAGTTTGTAACACTAGAAGCATTTCTTATCAAAAGGACTGAATGATCAAAAAACAGGAATAAATTTCCTGCTGGGTGTAGTTTAGGCATCTATTCCTTTGCATTATTTCTGTTGTGAATACCAATGTACTATTGTAGGTATTTATTTTTTTAGACTACATCAAATACAGTAAGTCACTACTGTACAACATCTGGAATTCATACAGTGGAAACTCCTCTGAAGTTTTTTTTTTTTTTTTTGGAAACAGGTGTTTCACAAAAATTATTTTTCAGAATTGGCTTTGGAGTACGTATATTCTGAATTTCTTACCTATGGAAGTTATTTATAAATAATGATAAAACTTACTTCAACATTGTCTTTTTTTCCTTAGAACTTCAGCTGATTGCATAAATATAATGATTATTTGTTATCAAAAAAATTTTTTTAAATGATCTAATTTTTGTTAAAGGAAGTGAAAGATTGTGTGGCTAGAACCTTGTAAGTGGAAGAAATCTAAGTCAAAGAAATTATTTAAATCATTTGTTTTTAGTCAATGCTAAGCCTTACTGGGAGTTAGTGTAATGAAGCTTCAATCATTCATTTTGCAATATATTTTAGATATTCCAATCATAGAGCTTTTAATTTTAAGCAAATTTTACTGCTAGTACTAAATCCCTCTTTTTCTATAGTGGTTATAGAAATAAAACATAAAATTTGCCATTTTAACCATTTTTTAGTGCACAATTCAGTGAGATTCATTACATTTACAATGATGTGATACCTTCAACACTATCTATTACTACAACTTTTTAATCACCCCAAAACAGAAACTCTGTACCAATTAAGCAATAACTTCCTATTTCCCCTCCCCAATACCTCCTAACCTCTAATAAGTGGAATTGTACAATATGTGTCCTTTTGTGTCTGGCTTATTTCACTTAACATGATATCTTCAGGGTTCACCCATGCTGTCACATTTGTTAGTACTTCATTCCTTTTTATGGCTGAATAATATTCCATTTTATATACATACCACTTTTTGTTTATTCATTCATCTGTAGATGGACACTTGGGTTGTTTCTACTCTTTGGCTATCTTGAATAATGCCGCTGTGAACATGAGTGTGCAAATATACATTTAAGTCCCGTTTTCAATTATTTCAGATATATCTAGGAGTGAAATTTCCAGGTCATATGATATTTCTATATTTAAGTTTCCGAGGAACTCCTAAACTGTTTTCCACAACAGCTTCATCATTTTACATTTCCATCAGCAATGTGGAATGGTTCCAATTTCTCCACATCCTCATCAACATTTATTTTCTGTTTTTGAAGAACAGCCATCCAAGTGTGTGAGAAGTGATTTCTCAATTTGGTTTTGATTTACATTTCCTTAGTGGCTAGTTATGTTTAGCAGCTTTTCATGTCCTATTGGCCATCTGTATATCTTTGGAGAAATGTCTGTTCAAGTCCCTTGCCCATTTCTAAATTAGTTTTTTTGTCTTTTTTTTTTTTTTTTTTTTTTTTTTTTTGAGTTGTAGGAGTTATTTATATATGCTGGACATTAAGTTCTTATCAGATACATGATTTCCAAATATTTTCTCCCATTTTGTAAGTTTTTTCCTTCTTTCTCGTTAGTGTCCTTTGATGCATAGAAGTTTTTAATTTTGTTGAAGTTCATTTGATCTGTTTTTCTTTTGTTGCTCATGCTTTTGGTGTCATATCTAAGAATTCATTGCCAAATCCAAGATCTTGAAGATATTCCCTTATGTTTTCTTTAAGCTTTTGTGGTCTTACCTCTTGCATTTAGGTCATTAATCCATTTTTAATTAATTTTGGATATGGTGTGAAGAAAGGGTTCATCTTGGCTTTTTTAACTTCTTTAATTTTCAATAGAAACTAAAAAGTGACAATGTGTAAGATATCAGATAAAAGTCCAGGTAATTTAACAGTTCAACCATCTTTATATATAGTTTGTGTATAAGCAAGCATTCAATGGCTGAATTCTCTCCTATTCCTACTGAAAACCAACTCAGCATAAATATATACAAAGTATAAGAGAAAAGCATTAGGTTGAACTTAAAGAAAAGCTTCCCAAAATTACTGTTCATTAAATATCAGAGAAGGCAATCAAAATAACATTTGGAATTTCTTTTTCAGAATTTTAAATAACGTAGTTACAGTTGTGTAACTGCTTCCAGTGCTTGGAACTAGAAGGCTGTTGATTAATTCATCTCAAGTTGGTTATGCCTTTGTGTTATTTTGGATTCTACCAATGCGGTTCCTGATCCTGATCTTCCTTCTTCTCTTTTCCATCCTTTTTTTATACAACATTTCTATAGTCATCCAATTGCCTCCTGAATCCATTCTCTAAATTCATGGTTGAGAGAACAAGCTTATTTTGTGTTGGCAACATTGACCAGTAGAAACTCAGCTGATTTTTTTGAGTCAAATTTGAGCTTTAATCCAAACTTTACTGTTTCTTCTCTGTGTAGTCTTGAGCAAAGTACTTATTCTGAGATTAGTTTCCTTATATATAAAATGAACAGTGCAGTGTGGTTGTTTGGAACTGTATATACCCCCAGAAAATCATGTTTTAAAATTTAATCCATTCTGGTGAGCGTAAATCTATTGTAAAACCTTTTGTTGAGGTTACTTCAGTTAAGTCATGACCCAGGTGGCTCTTAATCCTCTTACTGGAGTCCATTATAAAAGAGATGAATACAGAGAACAAGAGAGAAAGCCAAGGAAGCAAGATGAAATTTTTAAAAAGCTCAAAAGTGAAGGAAAAGACCAGGAGAAACAGCCATGTGTCTTGCCATGTGGGAGAGGACCCAAGAATTGCTGGCAGCCAGTCTTTGGGAAGAAAGCATCATCTTGATGATTATTTGGTTTGGACATTCTTACAGTCTCAAAATTGTAAGTTTGTAAGCTAATAAATTCTTATTGTTAAAGCAAAAACAACAGCAACAACAACAAAAAAAAACCCACACAAGTCATAGTATAGGAGAAACATTGCAATACATATAATTGAAAGAGAATTCATATTCAGAATATACAAAGAATTCCAAGAAATCAATATCAAATTACACTAAAAGGTAAGTTAATAAAGGCATCAATATGTATTTCATATATCAGAGAAGTAATTGCCAATAAGCATATGGGGGGAGTGGATGTAGCTCAACTGATTGAGTGCTTACTTCCCATGAATGAGGTCCTGGGTTCAATCCCTGTACCTCCTAAAAAAAAGCATATCATATGTTCAACCTAATTAATAATAAAAGAAATACAAATTAGAACTACAATTATATAATATTTAACAACCTCTCAATTTGTAAATATTAAAATATGACATCACCAAAATTAAAAAACATCTAGAGCAAAAGTGGACAATATGAGTGTATGACAATCTGCTATGGGAAATAATTGGGAATAACTTTGAAACATACACAATATCTCAGAAAATAATATTCCTACTTATACATCCTTGAAAAATACAGACACTCATAGCATCACTGTAAAAATGTATATTGAATCACTGCCTGAATATATGAATGAAATTTTTGGTTAGCATTTGATTTATTTTCTATTTAAAAATGCAATTTTATAATCATTTTGAGTCAGACAATTTAGTGATTTCAATGTAAATATTTCACGTGACTTACTTAACCAACAAGTATTGTTTTAAAACTTCTTTTACTGTATTCTTGAGTAATATCTATGGCTAGGTACATTTAACTTTCTGTATATTGATCAAGATATTTGTATACACACTCATAGACACTTGGAAAAAACTAAATAGGTTCCATTGGCAAGATAGGAAGAAGCTGATGTATGCATGTTGTCACAGTTAATATATGAGTCTTATAAAGTAATAAACACCTTGGCATTTCAAAGCAGTTCACATACTGACACAGATGCATCTGAGAGAGGGCACCACTCATGCTCTCTATATGTAATTTGCCATGCTCATTTGGAAGACTGTAGCTAAGATTACATGCAACATTTACAGACTGACCCTCTATGTTTCCAGTATTTTTAGAATGATCATTTTCCACAGAATAGAAATATCACTGATCTAAAACCCACAAAAACAAATGGAAAAAACAAATCAAATACCTGAATTCAAATCAAATACCTGAATTTCAAATAAACTATGTGAATGTTTAAGCATACAAATTTGATATATAAATTAGGGGTACACTAGAGCTACTAAAATGCTAGTTAAAAAGATCAATATTCAGTGTTATCTTTAGCTTTTATAATTAAAATATGTTAAAATGTAGCTTATAAATACGCTTATAATAATCCCATCTTTACTTCTCATTTGAAATTCATGAACAGCACCTCAAAAAAGAACAGATCTATTTTGGTCCATTTTGTTGGCACCACTGTTTTTGTTGGACAAGGCTTGATCATGGTCATTCTGTGACCCTCTCTTGCCACTCTTCAAAAGATGCATACATATATAATTTTAAAAACATTGACTTATTGAGGCATGGTCACCATACTACTTGTGTCAATTTTATGTAACCACCATTATGACATGTAGGAGTCACAAAATTATGATTATAGTAGTAGTAGAAAATTTTCCTATAGGTACTGGAAAGTGCAGCCTATAGTGCTTTCATGATATACATACCCATATTTTATATTTGTAAAATCACCAGGATTCACTTGGAATAAAAAATACAAAATAGTGTAAATATTTTATCTTAATAAACAATCAAATTGGATTTTAATCTTTTCATTGATGACTTTTATTATCTTTTTTAACATAATTACACTTCTTGCATTAAAGATTCTAGGACAAAGATAGTTATAAAATTCGGATCACGGATGCATTTGAGGTATTCTTTGTTAATGAAAGTTAGATTATATCTTCTGGGTCACATGAGGCATAAATTTGTATGAAGATTTACCAAGAAGAAAACTGCACAGACTTATTTAAAGTATTTTCCCTGAGTACATGTACCCCTAACCCTGGTTGATGAATCTGCATCCTGGTTAAAAGACAAAGGTGCTGATTTTTCATCTCAGCTAAGCTGACTTCTCTCTTCATTCTATTCCAACCTCACCAGAAATCAGAGCACAGTGTTTCCTTTCCAGACCAACTAAGAATTAGGAGAGTTAAGGTGTGTCTTTTTTTGAAGTGACATTCACTAATTTGCTTTTCTATTCATTGAAGACAATTTAGGAAATATAGAGAAGCACAAAAAATTTCCTAGGCTCACATCACACAGGGGAAAAAAAATTGTATCTCATATCAGTCATCCAGGCTCATTTCCTTTCCTAATTTTTTAATCAAAATATTGGAAAAAAATTAAACCATATAATATGTAAACATATTTACATATGTAAATATGTAAAGGCATGGCCACCTTTCAAATTAAACTTTATATACCAAAAAAGGGAACAGGCTAGCTTTGATCTGAGATCTCCGGTTTGACACCCCCTGTCCTTGTCCATCTTAATTGGAAGCTCATTAAAAATAATGTTCCTCTTAATATTGTCAAAAAAAAAAGCCATGTCGTTATTGGTGCCATATTGTATTTTGTACCAAAAACCTGTGGTGTACACTCAACCTTGCCTGAAATCCATTTATATCCCCTAATTTGCTTTTTCTTCCATTTCTAAAAACTTCCCCATGTTTCCTCATTTTCCTCAAGCCAACAGCCCAAATTGCTTCTCCATCAACTGATAATAGGTCCTTGCATTCACAAAAAACAACTGAGACTATTGTGGCAGTTTGATATTATTGATGAATTCCAAAAAGAAATATTGGATTGTTTGTGAACTGGTCTTTTCCTCTGGGCATATTAGAGTGTTTTGGATTCAGAGGTTTTACTTTTACTTGATTAAATAATGATTAAGGCTTTGATTGGGCCATGTCAGTAGGGCGTTGCAACACCCCCCCCCCCTTGGTGGGTGGGGACTCACAGAGAAACCGCACTGCAGAGAAGGGAGTTTGGAGTTTTAATGCTGGAACCTGGGGAAGTAAGCACACAGAGAAGCTTGTTTGTGAGGAAGGAGAGAGCCATTCACCTGATAGTCTATAGCTGGCCTTGTGGAGAGAAATAAGCCTGAGCCCAGAGAGAAACAGCCTTGGGAAGAACTATTGGCAGATGTCAGCAGCCATCTTGCTCCAACACGGGGCAACAAACTTTGGTGAGGGAAGTAAATTATGGCCTGGTAGCTGTAAGCTTCTATCCCAAATAAACACCCTTTATAAAAGCCAACAAATTTCTGGTATTTTGCATCAGCACCCCTTTGGCTAATACATCAATTGTGATTCATCTTCATTTCTTTCCAATATTCCTTCTAATTTAGTTGTATCTATTCCAGAGGTAAGATTTCCCTTCAGTCTTAGATGATAAGATGTTGCTTTGAAATTCCAGCTAGCTGCTAACCTAGGAACCTTCCATTTCCCCATGGGTCTTGCACCATTGTTTATTGCTCCCCACTCTCATGTTATAAACCACTCTCTCTTAAATGGATATGCAAACTTCACCAATTTTAAACTCCTTCTCTCCAACTTTTGTCCCAGTTTTGTTAATGTGCTACATTCTTCCTTTCATTTACAACCAAGAGCCTCAAAATACCATTTTACAGTTGCTATATCCAAGTTTCCACCTCCCATTTATTACTTTTTTAACAAATCAGTTTTATTGATACATATTAATAAAGCATAAATCCATCCAAAGCATACAATAAATGGTATTTGGTGTAATTACATATTTGTGCATTCATCACTTCAATCATTCTTAGAGCACTTTTATTATTCCAATAATAATAATAATAAACAAACTCATCACCTCTCAATCTCTCTATGCTTCCCTTGCCGTACATAGCTGCTATTCTGTTTTCTTCTCTCTGGTATATTGGTATTTATATTTTGTAAAAACAGTCTTATATATGCAATATTACCCATATTCATGTTTTGCATGAGGTTTTATTATCTTATACAATTCCTTGTTACAGATTTTAGCTTTCCTTCTAGTAAGATACACGACCTTAGACTTTTCTCAGACCACTGTCATACCCATATAATAGCTCTGCTAGTTAAAAGCACTATGATATGCTTTCACCATTTCTATTCATTTCCAAAGATTTACAAACAGTCTTTTTACCAATTCTGCACAAATTAACCCTTAGCTTTACATTCTCTGCCCTCCTTCTATTTTCTGGTGACCTATATTCCAGTATTAACTACATGAGTTTGCACAATATATTTTGTTCATAATAGTGTAATCATACAGCATTTGGATTTTTTTGTCTGGCTTACTTCACTCAGTATAACGTCCTTTAGGTTCATCCTTGTTGTCATATGCTTCATGACTTCATTTCTTCTTACTGCTGTATAATATTCCATTGTGTGTATACAACACAATTTGTTTAGCCATTCATCAGTTGATGGACATTTGGGTTGTTTTCAACTTTTGGCAATCGTGAAAAAGACCACTAGGAACATTGGTGTGCAGATGTCTGTTTGTGCCTCTGCTCTCAGTTCTTCTGGGTATATACCTAGTAATGATATTGCTGGGTCACAGGACAAGGCTATTTTCAACTTCCTTAGGAACTGCCAAAGAGCCTTCCACAGTGGCTGTGCCATTCTACATTCCCACCAACATGGATAAGCATTCCTATCTTTCCACATCCTCTCCAATATTTAGTTTTCTGACATTTTAATAGCGGCTAGTCTAATAGGTGTGAAATGATATCTCATTGTATAATAGTTTTGATTTGCATTTCCCTAATTGCTAGTGATGTTGAACATTTTTTCAAGTATTTCTTTGCCATTTCTATCTCTTCTTTGGTCAATTGTCTTTTCAAGTCTTTTGCTCATTTGTTAACAGGTAGTTTGTCTTTTTATTGTTGAGTTTTACGATCTCTTTGTATATCATGAATATTAAACCCATAACGGATATGTGATTGACAAACATTTTCTCCTATTGATGTGGCTGCCTTTTTATCCTTTTGACAAAGTCCTTTGAGGTGCAAAAGTGTTGAATTTTGAGGCGATCCCATTTATCTATTTTATCTTTTATTGCTTAAACTTTGTGTGTAAGATTTAAAAAAATACTGCCGGCTTCCAGAAAGATGGCTGACTAGTAAGACACGGGAATCTCTTCTCCAGAAAAATAGCTAGAGGACAAGCTGAAAACAGCCCCGAAAAAGATCTTCTAGGGTTTAGGTCACCAGGTGAAGGCTGCACACCACCCAGAAGAGAGAGAGACAGAAGAGGGAAATCTCGACTACAGAACTGTGAGTTGCAAGTAGCAGCTTCTGCTGCTGCCGGCACCCTCCCCCACACTCTTCAGAACTCTCGGGCCTCTGGACCTGCGACTACAGACAAAGGGGGCTTCAGGGATCTGCCACTCCCGGAAAGGGGAGAGAGAGGGACACTGCCTTAGGCTGACTCAGGTTCGGACCTGAAATTTGGGCTGCAGAGCCCACAGACCCTTCCACACAGCAGTTTGCCCTGGGAGCCCGGAAAGGACTAGAGAAATCCGATCTTCGCAACCTCCCTCTCTTCTAGCCTGGACTAATTGTTGAGGACACCACGGGAGAGGGGAGAGAGAGCCTGGGGCTGACACTGCTTTGGACTCCCAGCTTTGGTCTGCCCTGTCCCGAGAGCCCTTCCAGGCTGGGTGGGGCTGCACCATTGTTTGCCTTGGAGTCTGCAAGGGGCTAAAGATATACAAACCTCCCAATTTCATCCTCTACTAACAGGGACTGATTGCTGAGGATTCAGAAGGGAGTGTAAATATTTCCTAGCTGGGAAAAGGGAGGTGCTACGAGAGAAGTCTGGAGAACAGTCTCAGAAAGTTTGAATCACAGGGCTCCTAGCCCCCAGACAGGAAGCTCTATCACATTGATCTGGTCTGTGTCACAACAAATATGCTTCGACCAGGCATTGAATTGAGAGCTGCCAACAACCGCCATCTCCTGGCAGACCAAGGAAGTACACATAAGAAAATTAATAAGAGAGGCTTTTCCTGGCCTCTATAGCCTCCCTGCCCAAGGCCCTAGGAAACAACTCTACAACCAATTACTGGGTCCAGTGCCCAGTTTTGAGCAACCAGCAGAACAATCCTAACAATCAAGGTTGAGCCAAAAATCAAAGAGCGGTGGTAACTCACAGCCGCCTGCCACTAAAACCCCATAAAAGAGAAAGAGATAGAGCATCTAAATAAAATACAAACTAACCAGATGCCTAAGCACAAACAAAAAATTACAGGCCATACTAAGAAAATAGAAGACATGGCCCAAGAAAAAGAATACAGCAAAGTCACAGAAGAGATGCAGAATTTGAGAGAACTAATCAATGAGATGAGTACAGATTTCCAAAATCAAATTAATGAGATGAAAGAGAATATAGTTAAAGAGATCAATGACATCAAGAAGTCATTGCGCGAACATAAAGAAGAATTTGAAATCATGAACAGAAAAGTAACGGAGTTCATGGGAATGAAAGATACAATAGGTGAAGTAAAAAATACATTTGAATCATACAACAGCAGACTCGAAATGATAGAAGAAAGAATAAGTGATACTGAAGACAGAGCAGCTAAAATTGAAGAGAGAAAGAACACAGAGAGAAAAGAATGGAAAAAATTGAGCAGGGGCTCAGAGAGTTGAATGACAACACAAAACACAAGAACATACGTGTCATTGGA
>JAKSZT010054304.1:38469457-38596992 GCA_026826555.1 Tolypeutes matacus | reverse complement strand
TTCCTTTCTCTTCTCCTTCTGGAACTCCAATGACACGTATGTTCTTGCGTTTTGTGTTGTCATTCAACTCTCTGAGCCCCTGCTCAATTTTTTCCTTTCTTTTCTCTCTGTGTTCTTTCTCTCTTCAATTTTAGCTGCTCTGTCTTCGGTATCAATTATTCTTTCTTCTATCATTTTGAGTCTGCTGTTGTATGCCTCAAATGTGTTTTTGACCTCACCTATTGTGTCTTTCATTCCCATGAACTCCGTTACTTTTCTGTTCAGGAATTCAAATTCTTCTTTGTGTTCACTCAATGTCTTCTTGATGTCATTTATCTTTTTAACTATATTGTCTTTCATCTCATTAATTTGATTTTGGAATTTTGTGCTCATCTCGCTGATTAGTTCTCTCAAATTCTGCATCTCTTCTGGGACTTTGATGTATTCCTTTTCTTGGTCTATGTCTTCTATTTTCTTAGTATGGCTTATAATTTTTTGCTGGTGTTTTGGCATCTGGTTAGGATATAGTTTACTTAGATGTTCAATCTCTTTCTCTTTTATAGGGATTTAGTGGTAACTCCTGGCTGTGATTTACCACAGCTCTTTGATTTTTGGCTCAACCTGGATGTTTTGGATTGTCCTGCTCGTTGCTCAAAACTGGGCACTAGACCCAGTAATTGGTTGTATAGTCACTTCCTAGTGGCTTGGGCAGGGAGACTATAGAGGCCAGGAAAAGCCTCTCCTACTTATTTTTAATTTTCTTATGTGCACTTCCTTGGTCTGCCAAGATATGGCACTCTTTGGCAGCTCTCAATTCAATGTCTGGTCAGAGTGTATTTGTTGTGTCACAGATCAGATCAATGTGATAGAGCTTCCTGTCTGGGGGCTAAGAGCCTTGTAATTCAAACTTTCTGAGACAGCTCTCCAGTCCTCTCTGGCAACCCCCTCCCTTGTACAAGCTAGGAAATATTTTCACTTCCCTCTGAGTCCTCAGCAATCAGTCCCTGTCAGTAGAGGCAGAGATTGGGAGGTTTGTATATCATTAGCCCCTTGCATTCTCCAAGGCAAAAAATGGTGCAGCTCCACCTGGCCTGGAAGGGCTCTGAAGACAGGGCAGACTAAACCTGCAAGTCAAAAGCTGAGTCAGCCCTAGGCTCTCTGTCCCCTCTCCTGTGGAGTCCTCAACAATTAGTCCAGGCTAGAAGAGAGGGAGATTGAGAGGGTCAGGTTTCTCCAGTCCTTTGTAGGCTCCCAGGGCAAACCACCACGTGGAAGGGTCCGTGGGGCTCTGCAGCCCAAATTTGCAGGTCAGAACCTGAGTCAGCCTTAAGATGTGTCCCTCTCTCTCCCCTTTCCTGGGGTGGTAGATCCCTGGAGCCTCCTTTGTCTGTAGTCGCTGGCCCAGAGGCCAGAGAATTCTAAAGAGTGTGGGGGAGGGTGCCGGCAGCAGTAGCTGCTGCTGGTTCTAACTCACCATTCTGTCATTGCGATTTCCCTCATTTGTCTCTCTCTCCTCTGGATGGTGTGCAGCCTTCATTTGCTGTCCCAAACCATAGAATATCTTTCTTGGGGCTGTTTTGGCCTGTCCTCTAGCTATTTTTCTAGAGAAGAGATTCCCGTGTCTTACTAGTCTGCCATTTTCCTGGAAGTCCTGCCCCCCACCAGTGTCTTCTTAATATCCTTTATTTTTTTTTAGGCATATTTTCTTTCAATTCTTTGCATTGATTTAGGAGAGTTCTGTGATTATCACTGATTAATTGTCTTAAATCCAGTATCTCTTCAGGATATTTGGTTTGTCTCTTTGGCTGGGCCATCTCTTCTTGTTTCATAGTATGGCTTGTAAATTTTTGCTGAGTGCTAGGTGAATTTACTCTGATGGCCAATTTCTCTCTCTTGCCTATTGTTTTTTTATCACAGCTCTTCTTTGATATTTCATTCAATTTATTCTAAGTCTTTAAAAAGTGCCCATCTTAAGTTATCAATGTCAGGCCAAGGACTCACTAATGGGGCACAGATTTTCTCCCAGGGCTTGGAATACAGAGAAAACCCAAAACAGTTTTTGTCCATGCAATTTCTAGACCTGCCAGCAGATGGTGCTGTCAGCACATCTTTCCACGGTGGTGTTTCAGTCTCAGCTTTCCTGTGTTCCTGTGTTGACTCTCCAGAACAGAGATTCAAGGCAGGCTATGTGGCTGAATTCAATGAATAACTACCCACCCCCCCACACACACACCTTCCCCTCACTTTTCCCTTGAAATAGCTGACAGGGAGGAAGATGTCTGTTCCTGTCTCCATCAGCTGCAGTGATCCAGGGGTTTTACCCTAATATCTTCGGGGGTAGGGGAGGTGAACCCTTTCTGGCCACAGCGGGGGCTTGGTAACTCATATTTGTTATTTCAGGTAATTTTTCTCTATGTCTCTCATCCTCCTGGTAGTTGTATAGCATTGTCTGTGACTGCTGACCCCCAAAGCAGGCTCTTTGGATAACTTTTCGCTATTTCTCTGTTGTTTTTGTGAGAGCATTGATCCCTGCCTGCTAGTCTGATGCCATCTTCCCACAATCTTCCTCTCTCATTTATTCTTTTTTTTTTTTTTTTTTTTAATTTCTTTATTTTTTATTGTGGGTAAAAATCAAAATTTTCACAATACATATCAACATTTGCATAATGATATATAAATATATATGCATATATGTGCATTTGCTTACAAAAATGTTATTTATATATATATATACATAAATATATTTTAAGAGGTGCTTAGATTACCCAAAACACTACATGGAACCCACTGGGATTCCCATGTTCCCCACCTCCCACTCCTCCCACCACATCCCACACAAACATCTCCCACAAGTGTGGCCCACCACCCTCAATGGACTTACACATCCTGGGGCCTTGCCACCAACCATAGACCACAGTTCACTTTAACCACTAGTATCTGGCTTCCATCACCTCCATTGTGCTGGCACTTATCTGACAAAAGTCACCAATGTCCTCTAATTTTGAATTCCGAAATTCTTTGTATTCTACACTGTATTGGGACTAGTACTTTACACTGTTGATCACTGACTTCTTGAAATTATTAATGTCTTTTATTCTTCTATTCTCCTGCTTCTTTATCTTGTCTAAATATTACTTTTAAAATTTAATTTTCTTTTTATTTCATTTCATTTTTGCTGGTTTGTCTTCCTCCATTCTACTCATTCTACTTAATCTTTAGGCCCTGCCTGTCCTCAGATCTCATCTCTTACCACTTTCCTTCTTACTCATTATACTACCAATACACTGGCTTTCTATCTTTCTTCAAACACAACAAGCTTATTCCTATCATTTGCACTTTCTATTCCTTGACTCAAATTATTTTCTCCCAGATCTTCACATTGATGCATTGATGCTCACCACCTCAGAAACATTTTCTCTGAAGATTCTATAGGTGTTATAGGAATGAATACCTATGACTTACAGTTTAGTTTCACATGATATTTGCCCTTGATTTTGTTTTTTATTTTCCTCTTCATTTTGTCTGTGTGATTCAAGACATTTCCATGGTAAAAATCTCCCCCAATTATGCTGGCAACTTCTTCTATGTATCCAAATCTGTATGTTCACCTGTACAGGTTCATGTGTATAATTCCCATTCAAATCCAATTTCTTATATGTCACACTAAATCAGCATCCATCTCTCAATATATGCCCTGCCTCTTGTGTTCAACATTTAATTACTGACTCAAAAACCCCATGACAGAAGCCTGGAAACTTACTTCCTGTTCTTCCTTCATCATCACTCTAATGCTCAGTCAGACACCATATTTTATAAATACTTCATTATCACTTTTGTGATGGTTAGGTTAATGTGTCAACTCAACTGTGTAATGGTGCCCAGTTGTTTAGTCAAGTAATCACTGGGTAATTGTAATACATGGGTATTTTGCAGACTTTAATCATCAGTGAGTTGATTGCATATATGGCTGGTTACATCTAAAATCAACTAAGGAGATTGTCTTCAGCAATGAGTGATGTCTCATCTAATTAACTGAAGACCTTGAAAGGGGAAGTGATTTCAGCATACAGAGGGAGAGAATTCCCACCTCTACTTCAGACAGCCAGTGTCTCCTGGGAACTCACAAGGACCTTCACTGGAGGCCCTGGTTTGCAGGAATTTGGACTTGTGCATCTCTATGGTCATGCAAAAACTATTTTATAAAATCTCATACTATTTACAGATATATCCTGTCAGTTCTGTTTCCTTACAGAACCCTGACTAATACAACTTATTATCTCTTCCTCTCCCCACCAGACTGCTACTACATGCTTTCAGGCTCTGGAGGTATTGCAACAGTCTTTCAATTTGTCTTAGCTTCATACTCTATTCTGCAAGAATAAACTTTACTAAGTCTGTATTACTAACATGTTAGAGAACTAATCAGCGAGATGAGCACATGACAAAATTGCACCTTCTGTTTTAGAAACCGAAGGGTTTAGATTTTAATAGCAAAGCACGATGGAAAGTAAGGAAAAAGTCACCAAGGAGAGGAGACCTCTTCCTCCAAATTGATTTTACCTTCAAGGAAAGGTTATACTAGGAAAAATGAAGGTCTCCCAAGAGTAGATGAAAATTACTGGAGTGACTGAAAATTAGGACTTAGGCTTAATTTGGAAAAATTACAGTGCTTTTCTGTTAATGTTTAATCACAGGCCTCTTTTGAAGTGAACATTCATATGGTTCCAAGGACCCCTAGGTGTAGGAACAATACCTATATATGGGGACCCAGACTCCCTCTAAGTCTTCAGCACATAGCTGCCTGTGTGACCCAGGCATAAGTTAAAAGTTAACAATCCTCTCCAAAGGGGAGGTGTATGTGTATGCTTCACAAGACCTGAGCAGTCACTCTGTTCTTATACCATATGGAATGTCCTTATTCTAAAACCCCTTACATATCACCCCTCATTTTCTTATCTCTTTGTGGAGTGCTAACTTTATTCTTTCTTCATTCATTTGACGAGCCATTGTCAAAGATTCTCTTCTGTCCATAAGTCCCAATAAAGCTTATGCCTGACTAAATGCCAGGTGTGTCCTTTGGTCTCACAGCCTCACCAACTTGTGCCCTTCAGGAGTTGGGTTGTAACAATTGGTGAGCCAGCCAGGAGACTGAAGGACCACTGGCAGAAGTGGGCATGAGCTCAGGGAAAGGTGAACCCATGAGGGAATTCCTGGGTTGGCTTGTAATGTCCATGTGGGGATGGGTGGTTGGCTGCCTTCCTGGATGAGTGGGTACTACCAAGAGAATATGGGGTCGTCCACTTGCTTGACTCTTGTGGAACTCTGTGTGAGTATGGGGACACCCCAAAAATGCCGATGGGAATAACAGTTAACTTAGATAGAAAAAATATTCCACCAGCAATCTGTGAACCCCTTGCCACCTGGTTGGTGTGCTTGTGGGCTAGTGGAGCTGATAGAATTAATTTAACTACTGGAGAAGCGGAAAAACTTAACAATATTAATATTTTCTGTTCTGTTTCCATGTTGATTCTAATTAGATCTGGATAGTCACATTAACAATAAAATTGGTGCTGTTAAAGTTTTGTAACTTTGAAATCTACAAGTTAAAAAAAATAAAAAGAAAAAAGAAAAAAAAATGTTAGCAGCTTTGGTAAGCACCTTCAATTAAAAATATATTACAAAACTGAAAGCTCATAATACTTGTGTAAACTGTAGAAGAGTTTAAATGAGATGTTATTTTGACAATGTTTTAAGTTTTAGTCACATTTTATTTTGATCAGGATTTTTATTAGGGTGTTAAAAAGAACTTTCAGTTTTGAATCAATAGCTTACTCCTGAACGTTGAGTTTTTCTACGTGTACTCCTGAAGAGTAGTAATCCAGAATACATGTGTCTGTTGAAACTGCTAAATTAGTGCTTAACTGCATTTATACTGCTCAAGTATTCCTAACTGGTTGCTGGTTACTAATAATACTGTTTCCAAGAATGAGCTTGCATGTTACAAGCAACACTGATTCCAGAGGAGATCTTAAAAGCAGTAAAAATCTGAGATGTGAAGTGATGGATAGCTTGGACACAGCCATACCAAAGGAGTGAGAATTATGAGTCAAATCAGTCAGTTTTATGTTTCTTTTCGTGTGTCTTAACTCTTTTTGTGTTTGTCTGTTTGTTCAGTGTATATATTCATACCTCCGGATGGTTATATTAAATTAACAAATGAAAATTCTTAAAAGAGCTCTAATCAAATTGGTAAAAATTAAATGGGTGCTTATATAAGTAAATGAGTATCCCTGAAGCCCAAATTAGAAAAGCCAAACAGGATAAAAAGTCACATAAAATCTGAATAAAGAAACTATTTAATGCTGTATAATCTTTCCTCTGAACCCATCCAGCTAACATCTCATAGAGAATGTGTGCATGTTTTTTCATCACTCTGACATCTACCATGGTAGAATCTGCACACTGACCATTTTGGATTGGATTTATAAATCTGTTCCTGAACTCCTTAATGGATCCAAGCAAATTTTCCTTGATAAAATTAACCATGCAATGATATTCAATTAGGTTATTTTGAAGTGGTGTTCCTGTTAAAATAATCCTCCTCCTTGATCGTATAGAATTCATAGCTTTTGAAACAGCAGATGCTTCATTTTTTAGTATATGGCCTTCATCACAAACAACAAAGTCAGGGCCTGGATCAACCAAAGCTTTGTTAAATATTTCTTTAAGTTTCCTACTCTTCACATTCCTTCCTTAAGCAAGATTTCTGTACATTTCATAGCCTATGATCATAACACCACCATCTTCTTGCCACGTTTGAAGCATATAGCTTCTCTCCTGAGGACGTTTCACAGTTGCAAAGTTTTTGCCTCCAAAACATGAATATGTGTTAGCTGTGAGAATGACTCCTATTCAGTGCAAGCTCTATCAATACTACTTAGATCACTTAACAGGTAACATACTCAGTTTCTTGTTTTTATCTTTGTCCATAAAGACATTCTTTTCTGGAGAATGCTGTCTCCATAAATTTTCCATGTCTGTTGTTGTTTTCCAATTTTGCATTTAAATAAAATAAGTATGCTTCTTTTGTAAAAGTACAAAAATATTTCTAATTAAAGAAAATGCTAATCCTCTCCAAATAAAATTAAAAGTCAAAGAATAAATTGATGAAAAAAAATGTAATGCTCTTAATATGTATAGAGCTTTTATTTCAGAAAAACTATTAATGTGAATGTAGCCATAAAAGAAATACACAAAATTCCATGGTATTTAAAAAAAATATTCAACCATACTAACAATGAAAGACATGTAAATGAAATCCACGAGATTATTTCTCAGTTATCAAATTGATAAAAGTTGGGGGAAAATGGCAAAATACAAGGCAGGGTATATAATATGCTCGCCATTTTATAACAAAAATACACACAAATGCTTCAAATACATCATAATATTAACAGAGATTGTTTTCTGGGTTTGACTATGAACATTTAAAAATGTAAGTCTTATCCTTTTTCATGTACATTTTCAATACAATGAATAAGTATTGTTTTTATCATCAAAAAATCTTGTGTGTGTTTGTGTGTTCCTCGAGGCTGTCCCTGTTCATAGAGCAAAACCTAGTCTCTGTTTGATCAAGGGTGAAATTTCTTACTTGTTAGTCACTTTATTCTGGTGCCTTTCCCCCAAGTATGTACCAGGTTCAGTTAGGAATGATGCACATTAGAAAGCGGCATTTAGCTCATTGAGGAAACAATAATTGATCAGGAAAAGGAAGGTGGAAGTGTATATACAAATATTTAAATGATACTTCATAATTGCTAAAGTGATACTCTTTTCCTAACACCAGTACATTTAATAGAGTAGGATAATGATGATATTCCTCAAGAAACATTCTTTCTGCTCTGGGGAAGAATGATTTGAATCTTAGTATTTTATAGAATTCCTTTCTTACTATATTATAAAAAGTAGTGTTTTCTTATATACATTGGAAGGAAATCACTTCTGATCAGGTGGACATTTGTATTTTATACCAATCAAAAACTGTTAGATTTATTGTACAATTCTGTTTTGAATAATAAAAATTGAAGACATAAAAAAAGAAAAAAGAAACTATTTAAAGGAAAGAAACTAAAAAGTTTATCCCGAGTTCTTCCATAATCTATCTATAGCCTATCTTGCCCTCAGGGTCTTCTCCTAACCTTGACTGAATTCAAGTAAAACCAGTTGAGGAAACTAAGCAGATGGGCTGGGTGTGGAAAGATAGAGGAGATGTGAGTTTACCCTAGAATTCTGCCTACTCGGCCTGGAAATAAAAATGATAGGGACAGAGGGGATATTACAGAATAAACCTTGTTTTGTGTAGTCTGTCTGTAATTCCCCAATTAAATTTTAACAGCTTTTGAGTTGCCTTGAAAGTTATGGGAAGATTTTTCTAAATTATGATTAAACAAATTAAACAATTACAATATATTCTAGAATTTGGCAGTCAGTATGTTTTCAAGGTTATTCACAATTTAGAATTTTATTAAAGAAGAGTTTTTAGCTTCCTATGGAGAAAGAAAAAAGAACATCTCTTGCATAAACTATAAAGGCTTTAATTTTATTTAGCTTAGGTGTAATTTACCTAGGTTTATAGGATACTAATAAAATAAGTTCACATTATATGTATTAAATCTTTAAAACGACAAAAATTGTAAGTTTTGGCTAATGAATTAATATAGACCTCCTTTAAAACATTTTGTTTTTGCCTAAATTGAATAGTTTTTTTTTTTTTTTTCCTTCATAGAACAGAATTAGGGATATGAGACTTAAATGGATATAGAAAGAAATAAAAGGTTTGTGGAAGTGAATTCATAGTCAATGCTGACTAAAATTTGATGTTTGTTTAAGGGAATGTGCTTTGTCCTAAGAATAAGATGGCTGGTTTTCATAAATTCAGTGTGGAAATATGTACAACAAGGCTTGAATGAATATAGAAAGTTGTAGAAGATATTGTAGAAGTTAGCATTAAATAAGGGAATATGCTTTGTAAATGTGAAATTTGTCTTGAGATGAAGTAACAATATGTGGTTATGGATGGTTATGGGAAGTTTGTAAAATCATTTTCTAAACTGAAAGATTATAATGTAAGTGACTGATTCCACGAAATCAGTATTAAGTAGAAATATAAGAGTTAATATTAATAACAAAAAGTAACTTGTGGTTAATTTTAAGAGGTTTATAAAAGCATTATCTAAACTGAAGTACTTAAAATAGAAACTGAATTGATGTTGATAACAAAAAGTAACTTCATAACAGGGAAACCTGTCAGAGGCCACCTCAATCTGCATATTGAAGTGGTGGTAGGGGGAAGATAATCTTGATAATCTTGATGATCTTAGGTTTTCATAAAATAATGGTGAAAGTTGTTTTTCCTGTACTGCTAAAATAAAATTACCTGTTAATTAATGTAATCTTGGTAAAGGTAAAAGTAAAAAGTAAAGTACTAAAATAGTTAGGTTCATTTGATATGTTACAAACTATATGGAAGTATTTAGAAAGTGTATGAAAATTAAAAGGGATGGACTTTAGTACTGTCAAACTCTCTTGTGCATTTAAACCAGGCAGTCAGTACACTGCATGGTGCCTTTCCATTGAAGATATTGACTAGGTTGGTCACTGATCCCTCAAACAATAAAGGTATCTACTACATCTCTGGTTATGTTCCTGAAGTGGATGAAAAGTACATTGCAGTTTCAAACTCCTGCAGCAGCTGGTGATAGCTCGATATGGCCAGATTCACATTGTCTCCAAACTGGCTCTGCTTCATAGTGCTATGCATCAGGCCGGTGAAACACTGGAGCTTCCCTCCAAGGGCCAATGGTGCTGCAACTTGCTGGCTATGTGAAGGATATGCCAAGTGGAGCAATAATTACCAGAGTAATGTGAGTAGAACCTAAACAGACACAATTGGCATTATGGCCTGCTCTCATGGAAAGCCAATAGGTATGGTATTGCAAACCTGGAGCTTAAATCTATTAACTACAGGCTCAAAGCGTAACTTGTGCATTGATTCATGCATTGAGTAGTGTTAAGTACTGTACCTATGTACCTGATAAATATGATAATATCTCTTCTATTCTGATCATATGCAGAAGGATATTGAACATGTTAAAAGTCTTTGTAAACTGGGGAGTGGATGTAGCTCAAGCAGTTGAGCACCTGCTTCCCACATGGGAGGTCCTAGGTTCAGTTTCTGGTGCCTCCTAAAAACAAAAAAATCAACAAGCAAACAAACAAACAAACAAACAAACAAAAGAACAACTCAGGGGAGCCAGTGTGGCTCAGTGGTTGAGCACCAGCTTCCCACATACGAAGTCTTGGGTTCAATCCCTGGCCCTGGTATTAAAAAAAAAAAAGTCCTTGTAAACCTAATTCATTTTCTAAGTAGTTAATGAATGTACCTATAAGATAAAAGAATGGCTTTCTTAACTATTGTCTTTATTTTGCTTGCCAAATGCTTATCTTGTTGTTGCCTATATAGTCTTTCTAAGTTTATGTCTAGGGCAGTGCCTCACGTCATAAACCTCCTAGCTGTCCTAGGCATAACCACCCTGTGGGAACTGGGAGCAGCTCTTCCTTAGATTGCATTTGAAACTTACAAGATCAAGCCTATCAGTTTCAAGAGGATGTGGCCTCTGGAGGCACCTGGCCTTTCTCATTCCCATGGTCCAGTATTTCATGGCTGGCCTCCTTTTGGGGGTTGCTTACTACCATTTTCTTTATCCTTTTAGTAAGACCATGTATCTTCAAAAGTTCTAACTATTTCTTCCAGAATCAACACCTTCCAGAGCAAGATATTAGTCATGTAACGAGTTCATCAATTCCATTTACAGTGCCAGACCCACCTTTCCCTCAACCTCAATAGAATAGCCAGAGCTTCACACCTCATCAGGCAGGGCCTACTGCCCCTTACCAGCAGGAAGCAGCCACAGAAGAATGACCATTACCCTTCAGCTATCCCTTAAGAATAAGGGTGTGAACTCTTTGACGGGATAGTTGAGGCAGGTTAGTATAGAAATGAGGGAAGGTGGCTGGTTAGAATAAAGCCCACCAAAGACTCTGGTCATGTGATCTAGTTTGAAAGTCCTAGACTAATTTGTTATTTACTAATGGAAATGTTGCTTATATACTGTTAGACCAGCACAATCTGCCCCTTATTGTTCCGCATAAACATCTTTCTTTTCACCCATAACACCCTAGCCAATACCTTTCCACAGTGGCCTTTTGCAATAACCCATGCCCACAATTGAATGCAGTGTTGGTTTTGCAGACTTACCCTCCTTGGATGCTACTGGCCTTCCATGGACTGTAACTCCTGCAAATTGGATGGCATGGGACACCTTGCAGGCATGGTAGAATATGACCCATCGACAAGTTTGGAACAAGACCTTCTCATTTAAGACTGAGATTCAGCCACTGTCTTTCAAAAAGACTCGTAATTATATATTTTCCCTTGTAAGGGAACAGGTGAATAAGCCCAGGCCTTTATTAGGAAATGCTGTATATAATGGTTTAGGATGGTTAACACCCCAGATCACATTGCCCCTGTCTGCATGGAATGACAACAGGGAATCCATGATGTGGCGTGGCTACCCCCTGAGTTGTATAATTTTACTATCAAGGCTATATATAAAAAGTGTCCCCTGGTAGTTCTACCCATTAGCTGTTTTTGTGCCAGGTGGAACTGCAATTTTCACTGAAAAACACATAACAGCTTTAGCTGTTCTCTTTTATACTGTTGTTGTGGAATGTGGATGCAATGCTTGTCCTATGCTCAATGTAGGCTGCTAGTGGGGGTGGATTGTGGGGGCCCAGGCTCCCAAAGTCCTCAGCACATAGCCACTTGTATGACCCAGGCATAAGTTAAAGGTTAACAACCCTCTCCAGAGGGGAGATAATGCATAGATGGTATCATAAACTAGAATCTTCCCAGAGAAGTAAACATCCTTGGTAAACGTCCTTCCTATAAGCATAGTGAAAACATCACCAGATCCCATGTGTGCGCTTCACATGACCCAAGCAGGAACTCTGTTCTCATACCCTATGGAATGTCCTTATTCTGAAACCACTTATATATGACCCTTCATTTTCTCATCTCTTTGCAGAAAGCTAACTTCATTCATTCTTTGACTGGCTGCCATCAAAGATTCTCTCCTGTCTGTAAGTCCCAATAAAGCTTATGCCTGACCAAATACCAGGTGTATCCTTTGGTCTCGTGGCTTCACCAACTTGTGCCCTGCAGGAGTTGGGTTGTAACACTATGTAAAATACATGTGCTTACCTGAGTCTTGTAAGAATTTTTTTCTTTTGTTTTCCAATTTTATTAGGGTAAAATTGACATATAGTAAAATTGTCTCTTTTTTTCCCACATTGCAACTCATAGGAAAAAAAAAACAAAACAAACTATTCTCTTTTTCTCCATTTCCAATGAATGTCAAAACAACTCACTAATCTCTAAACATGGCATTTTTCTTCTTACTGTTCTTCCTTGCCTCTCTTCCTGCCCTCTACTGATCCATTTTGAAAACAGCAACTATAGTGATATTATAAGCATTTGTGGCATTTCCCTACTTAAAACCTCCCAGTGGTTTGTACTAGGAACAAAATAAAAAATATTTATCAGGCTTATAAGGCCTTAAGTAAAGTTATTTAATACTCCTGCCCTTAATATGAGCCGTAGTAGCCCCCTAGTTTTTCTTCAAACAATAGGAGTCTTTTAATGCATCAAGGCTATTACAGGTATCTGGCTCCTTCTCTTCAGATTGTAACCTTCAAGTCAACAAGTACAGAAGACTTCCAAAACCATCTTTCATGAAATAATTTCCTTCCTCTGGCTTCTTTCTCCTATATAATGTCTCTGCTATCACATACATCATTCAAAACCTTTATTTTCTCTTTTCTTTTTCTTATCATTACTGCTATTTTTACTGCCTCCCACTTGACATTATATCTGTGAATAAAGAGGCACTCAACTCATAGACCTCTGTATCTCCAGCACCCATGGAAGAGCTTGGCAGATCAAAAGTTCACCATAAGTATTTACTAGAAGAATTAATAAGAACATGTTTTTAACACTAGAGTGGGAAGAAGTAGAGATTTTGACTATACTTTTAAGTGTCTTAAAAGTATGCAAATTCAACCACTGTTTAGTTCCCATATAAAATCATGGGAAAATCTAATTCATATTCCACTGGAATATATTCCTATTTTTCCATACTACTTACTAAGAAAGAATTTAAATATTCTAATTAATACACAGGACACCTAAATTTCTGAAGTAGAAACTTTTTACAATTTGTAAATTATCATTACTTTTTTGTTAAATTCTTTGTATTTTATAAATTTACCATTTACCAGTAAAGATAAGGATCAAATAATAAATTATACAGCTATATGATTTTGTAAATGTCACATATTAATTTCAAGTTTATTTGAAATTTAAATTTATCCTTATGTAGTGTCAACTGATTTTGCATCATTTCACTATAAACATTAAATGTGTATTCTTTAAACAGAGAAGTGTCTTTCAAAGTTTTTCACTGTGACCTTGTCTGTTGTTTACAATTATTGTCCACATTGAAATCATATCTTAAATTAATGAATAATTAAACTTTATTTTACTAATCACATTGTTAAATTTATTATTTATTTAGCTTAAGCATTCTCCTTGTATTAGTGATTTAGAGGCTGGGAAAATCAATCATGAAGAGTACCAAAGTATTTGATGAGATCATTTTTAGAGTTACATGATATGTAAATTCTCTAGAAATATATTAAAGATTCAAGTCACATAAGAAAATGAAATCTGTGAGGAAAAGAGTATGAGTGGTTCTATCCAGTGGACATTTCATTTATAAGTTGGGTATGGGAGTACTGGATTTAAAAAAAAAAATGGCAGGTTTTAAAATATATATAATGAAGAATTTAAATTTTAATAATAGAAATAATTTTAAATTTTCTTTTATTTCAATATTTGACAAGGAACTCAGAGAATTAAAATAAAATTTATTGACATTACACTGTAAAATTGAGAATATATTCTACTTTTCATTAAAAGAGATATTCCTTTTATAAATGCTTCTAATTTTACTGAAATATTTACCTGATAAAGATGTTAATAACTTTGAATAGTTTTATTTATATAATTGACATGATAAACTATACAAATTTAAAATGTACAATTTGATATTTTGACATATGGAGTAGTGAAGCCATGGCCCCAATTAAGTTTATGAAGCTATCAAACACTCCCAGAAATGTGTTTATATTACAAATAAGAATTCCATAAACCTTTGGCTTCAGAATCTAACTTTTCATGTGATAAGATTTCTATATTTCATGAGCATATTTACATGAGTCCATAAACAATATTGAATGGCTTCTCACACTTTGCAACATAGAAAACAAACAAAAAAAACACAATTTATTTTCCCCTTAGGTGAATGTGAGTTATGTTTCCCTAAAGATATACTTTATTATAATCTTATAATAGAGATTAGAGAATATCAGTTGATTTAGCCAAAATTATATACACATGAAAGTAGATATGACATAAAGCTACATTTAATACAGAAGCTGAGTGTTCAGAAATGTTCAATTTACCTTGTCCCTCAGCGGAGGAAACCCCCAACCTGGGAATGACATTGATAGAAAACAGTATTGTTTGATATTCCTGATGGTATATAAATACATATATTTCAGTTACACTATTTGGATTTATAATATACTTCAATAGCAGTTATCAAGTGCAACTCTGAATTTAAGTGCATTAAAATGCAGTTAGTTAATTGACGTCACCTAGTAAATATCAAAGAGTTTTGCAAAATCTGTAATTAATTGCTGTCCTTGGTGTCACAATAATTTGTTGAATTCATCACATGATATGTTCCTGTAAAACTTTTTAAGGTAACAGAAATGATTTGACTACAAAAGTATTATATAATATTAATTTTTAAATAAAAATTTTCTTGAAAATAGGTGAAGTCCTTTCTCAATAAATTGATTCATTTTGAATAACTCTGAGCCCATGTCACTATAACATTCTTTGTCTTTTACTTTCCATAACCAAACTTCATTACCTGGATCTCTGCAAACTAACATATTTAGAACCTAGTCAAACACCAATACTTTCATAAGTTTAGTGAAGCAATATGATTTTTTAAAAATCATTTTTACAACTGTGCTTTGGGATACCTTTTATTTTAGGGTACAGTTTACTCTGACTTATACCATTATTTCCCTTCTATTGGAGGAATATCACTGATGTCTCATCTCCTTTAAACATACTGTTCTCTTTCTTATTGTTTTATTCTTTATTTTCTATATATATATATGTATTTTCTACTTAATTATATTTTATGTCTAAATATATCATTTTTCACTATTAAAAAACTGCTAAGAAACAGATATTTAATATTAGAAATACAATATTACTATAAAGGAGGTGAAAAATCAGTGACCAAAGTAAAAGAGTTAACACATTTAAAATAATTTATTTTAATTCTTCCACAGTTATGTATTTATGTATTATAAGTAAAATAATTTTCAGTATTAAATGAATTTTAAAATTTTATATATTTGTATATAAGACTTCTACAATAACAGAATAGTTTATATCAGGCTACAAATAAAAAGATAAATTCAACATGAAATATAAAAATTAACTGCTTGAGTGTGCAAAAGCAAGCAGAAATTAAGTGCTTAACCCTTGGAAGAATGGAATCAAACTGTAAGACACATATTTATCCAGGTTTTCAACTGACAGAGCTCAAGAAAAAAGCAGGAACATTATTTCCATGGGAAATTACAGGCCTGAATCTGGAGCTGGCAGAGCATCTGTCAATTGAGAAGAGAAATTCAGGACAAACGGGAGGCCCATCACTGAAACTTCCAAATATCTGCATACAGCTCCCTATAAATTATTTTCTATATCTACACTGAGCATGCATGGGGTAAAACTCCGAACAACTGAGTTGGAAGAAACTGCTGAAAGATGAAAATTGTGCATAATTCAACTAATGCTTAGGGTGGGGAGAAAGAATTTGGCATTCAAGGCCAGTGTAGATTGGCAAATTCATCACCTCTTCTATTGAAATCCAGAACAAATGCCTTAGGAGTAAGTACCGATTCCCAGAAGTTGACTAAGTCTATCCACCTGGACTAAGGCAAACTGAAATAGACCTACCCTAACAAACTAAAAGCTAAAACCTTAATAAAATAATAGTATTCTACCAGGAATATAACTATTCTAGAAGAAAAGTCACTATTCCTCAAACAATAAAGCAAAAAGTATAATTTTTACAATACATTCTTCACAATATGCAGTAGGCAATAAAAGCTTGCTAGGCATGCAAAAAAGCAGAAAATATGAAGAGAAAAAAAACCTATCAGTAAAAACTGATCCCAAGATAACAAAAATGGAATGATAAGCAAGAAAAACATAGATTTATAATGACTAAAAAAATAAATCATTAAATAATTTATAGGAAGTATATATATATATTCGGTGAATAAATGTGTAATTTAAGGAAAGAAAAACACAATTTCTAAGAAAGAATCAAATTTAAGCCCTAGAACAGAAAATATAATATCTAATTATTCTATCTAACATTGGAGAAAATTCACACTGAATGAAAATAATTTAATAGAAATTCTCCAAACTGAATCATATAGATGAAAAGATGGTTGAAAGAGTTGAAAAATCTTAACTTTTGAAGCAGTATCATGTGGTCAACATATGTGTACTTGTCATTTCACTAGAAGAAGAGAGAGAAAGATTGGGGCAGATAAACCAATTGAGAAATTTTGGATAACAATCTTCCAACTGTTATTATAGACTTGAAGCAAAAGAACCAAGAAGCTCAGCTAACACAAGGAGGTGAAATACAAAGAAAACCAAAACTAGGCATAAGATAATAAAACTGCTGATAATCAAAGGTAAAGAGAAAATTTTAAAGGTAATCTGTTGGGGGAGAGGAGAACATATATATTACAGAGAAGGAGACAAGACAATGATAATAATGTCAGCAGACTTCTCATCTAAAATAATGGAGCCTGAAGACTATAAAGCATCTTAAAACACTAAAATAAATGAAAAAGTGTCAAATGAGAATTCTATAGCCAGCAAAAATAGTCTTCAAAAACAAAGGTGAAACAAATACTTTTTCTAATAAATCTAAGTGCAGATAATTTCTTGCAGCAGATCCACACTACGAGTAATGCTAAAAGATCTTCCAATTTAGAATTGATATTACCTGAATATGAAGATATCCAGAAATCAGTAAAGAGTTCTGGAAACAGTAAAGGTATGGATGAATATAATAAATATTTTCCTTTCCTTAAATTTGC
Organism: Tolypeutes matacus; assembly: GCA_026826555.1. Classification (NCBI taxonomy): domain Eukaryota; kingdom Metazoa; phylum Chordata; class Mammalia; order Cingulata; family Chlamyphoridae; genus Tolypeutes; species Tolypeutes matacus. The sequence goes on along the minus strand of JAKSZT010054304.1, from coordinate 38,579,625 downwards.
CAATATATGATGGTGAGTTTAAAATAAAAATAATAAAAATATCTTGAACTATAATCCGTGCTTAGTGGCAATGGTCCAAAATGTGTTCATCAATTGCAATGAATGTACCACACTAATGTAGGATGTTGTTAATGGGGACAAATGTGGGTGATGTGAGGAGCAGGGTATATGGGAATCCTTTAAATTTTTTATGTAATATTTATGTAATCTAAATGTATTTTAAAAATTAAAAAATTATAAAAATATATATACATTATAACATATAGGGAAGAAAACATATGGCAACAATAGCATAAAGTTTGACAGGATGTAAGAGAAAATACATGATTTCAAGGTGCTTACATTCGACATAAAGTAGTGAAATATAAATTCACAAGAGTCTGTGATAGGTTATAGAAGTATATTATAAGTCATAGATCAACCACAAAGGAAAAGATTGATAAATTATAAACAATAAATTTCTTAAAATGAAATTCTTAAAAGCATTAGATTAAACTAAAATAATGCAGAGAAGTGGGAAGTGTAATAATGAATTGATGGGACAAATAGAAGCAATTGGTAAAATTATTGAAATAAACCAAATGATATTAATAATTCAGATGAAATAAAAATGCACTAAATACACCAATTAAATGGAAGGAATTTTGAGACTGGATAAAAATGGAAGACCGAATTATACAATGTTTACAAAGAGGGCAATTTAAATATAAAGACAGAGACAAGTTGAAAGCAAATGGTTGAAATATGTATTCCATGTAAAAATTAACCATCTTAAATGTTAGTGGTTTTATTAATATTATATAGAGTAAAACTTAAAGCCAAGAAAATTAACAGAAAATTTAATGAAGGATATTTCACAATCATAAAAGGATCAATTCAGGGGCTATCTAATACACTAAAACAAGAAAGAAAAAGTATAAAGATTGTAAAGGAAGAAATAAAACATATTGTATGAGCAAAAACATTGAAAGATTTTACCAAAAAAAGAGCTATTAGAAAGAATACACAAAAATAGCTTTATATACTAGAACACAAAATTGGAAAATTAAAATTTAAAAATATCATTTATAAACATAAAATACTTAAAATATTAATTAATATCTTTACAAAATATTTGCAACATCGCTACACTACAAACTTCAAAATATTGCTGAGGAAATAATTAAAAGGATAAATATATGGAGTAGTCCACAATATTAATGGATAAGAGGATTCAATATTCTTAACTTTAACGTCACACCATATTATTAATTTTTATAGCATATAATGGCAAAAAATATATACTGAAAGTCCAATTATGCCAGTAGAATGTAGGCATGATTGGGTACCAGTGTAAATGGTTTTATGCAATTAATATAAAGTTCAATATTGGAGGTGAAAAATTTTTCAGATTTTTCATGTTGTGTTCTAATAAAGTTTTTATTCTGGAATAATTTTTGAATTACATAAAAGTTACACATATCTTTCAGATAAAGTCTTTCGTTAATCTGAAAGTGAATGAAGGAATTGTGATTGGATTTATGATAAAGATATTTAAAAACTTCCCTTTTTTGTGAACTAATCATTGTCACCACAAATTTTTGTTTCTCTCTCATTAATAGTCAGATAATGTTAGACTTAAATATATTGACCACAACCACATATATATTTCTAAAAGATATGAATACCCCTATTCATTGGAACTTATAATATTAAAATAAATAATTTATGCATTTGGAATAAGAATGAACCATTTTGGTAATATTTTGCAGGATGAGTTGATTGAACAAAATTGAATCAGTATAATTATAAAAGTTGTGCAATTCAGTTAAGTCTCAATGTCTTTTTTGAAAAAAGCTAAATTTCTCATTAAAGCATTTTTAACCAGATATTTTGGAGAAAATAGTAATGACGCTGATGAGAAATTAACAGAATACATCTGACACCGGACAAGGAACCAAACATTAATAAAATAATGGAGGCACAAGATATGCTGGGTAGTAGGCTGAATTTCATATGCAGATACTTTAAAAATATCAGACCATTTTTATTTATTATATATGTTTTTTAAAACGTGTAGCACAGAAAAGGTACATCTTTTATAAGAAATTCTAATAACAGACACTCTTGTATTTCCCTTGGAAAAGTGTGCAAAACCAAATATTTCTAACATCTTTTAAAAAGAATTACATGTTCATCACAGAAATCAACAAAGAGAGGAAATAACTCATGCTTTTGGCTTAAGAGGCCGAGATTATTACAAACTTTAAGCCAGGTTTAAGTAGAGAAATCATCCCAAATGCCAGCAGAGCTCACTCTATATGTTTATGTCACAAGCCCATTCAGAGAAGGAGTATAGTTTGAGAAGCTTTGGGCAAAAGAAAAGAAAATGACACATTTCAAAACAAATTACATCTCGAAAAACACCATTCTGTGCAAAGCCCATGATCATGCAAGCTACGATTAGAATCATGTAGCAGTAGTCAAAGCTATTTGATGTTTAATTTTTAAATTAAAATATCTAGATATAGAGCTTCTCTAAATATTCTATATCATATCATTATTTCTCATTTCATTTTTATAAAAGGCTACTCACAAAAGCGCTACTGTAGTTTTGTTTGTTCATACTGTCTCTCTCCTTGAAATTGTCATTGAAGGGTCTGAGATTCTTTCTTAGTGCATCCCTCTCTACCTACTGAATATCTCATCCAAATATAATGAATAGGACATTAATGCACTGCAATATTTTGGTGCAGGTGACTGTGATGGCTTGGAGCTATGTACCCTAAAAAACATGCTTTTAATCTTAATCTTTTCTGTGGGTGTGAACTCTTGTAAGTAGGAATTTTGGTGAGGCTACTTCAGTCAAGGTGTGGCCCAAATCAATCAAGATGGGTTTTAATCCTATTACTGGAGTCCTTGTAGGCGGAATGGCATTCAGTTACACAGAGAGAAAGCCACAGAAGAAGCTGGAATTCAATGGAACTCAGAGATGCCAGGAGAGGCCACCATGTAATAGAAAAGCCAAGGACAAAGGATCACTGGCATTCAGCTCCAGAATGTCACAGTCTTCTGATGGAAAACATTGCCTTTATGATGCCTTGATTTTGGACTTCTAGCTTCAAATGCATGGGCTCAGAAATTCCCATTGTTTAAGCCAACCTGTTGCATGATATGTGTTTTAGCAGCCAGAAAACTATAATAGTGTTTGGATTATTCGAGTTCAAAATGATTGCAAAGGAGACACAAAATATGCTCACAGGAGTAGTAGAAATGTTTTACTGCAGCAGCTGTGAAGTCTTGCTATAATAAAGTTTCTTATCTGTTATTTCTGGAAAATCACAGTTTTCTCTTGGGAGAAACAAATCAAATCAATGATATCCTATACTAGTCAATAATTAAATTTCATTTTAACAATCACATTATTTAATTTTATTATTTATTAAACTTAATTTTACCATCTTCTATTAGTGAATAATGGACATGAAAAGACTTACAAAGTAAGGGTTCAAAGAAATGGAGGCCACTGTTTGTTATACGAACTTCCATTTAAAATTATTTTCCTTTTTTGTATGTCACAATATGTCTTTTTTGTTATCACTTGTTGTTTCAGTCATGATTCAGCCAAGAACAGAAATGAATCTATCTGTTCCTAACAGCAAGGATTCAATACTGGGAATTTGATGCAAAGGTGTAGGAAAGTTATGGAGATCAGAAGGACCAAAAGGAAAGCATAGGAACTGGAGGACATAAAGGGCAATGACTGTATAATATTCAGAAAGTGGGCAACACCTACAAGCTTGCCCTGTCACTCTGTTGTTGGAGACAGGGTTTTGCAGACTATCAGAAACTTTCCAAAATGGTTTTTCCTCTGGAATAACCCAATCTCTGCCTGACTACACCTATTTCCAAATGTGAGAAACTGCCTACTGCTGGAGCCAGAATGATCTTCCTTATTTCTGATTTCTCACTATTACTTCTGTGAGAAAACTCAAACAAAACTAACCAACAAAAAATGATGGGAAATATAGTTTATGAGATCTGAATCCTAAGAGTACATAGCAGTGTGTAGAACTGTGGATGTGGTAGCTGGTGACAGCAGATAAATAACCAGCACACCAAAATCCATCATGATAACAATGCTTCCACGTAACGAAATTAAATTTTCTTTCTTTAAATGAAGATACCCTTGTCTCTTTTCACAAATGGGAGTTAAAACTTCCAAGAGTCATCTTGTATATATTGGTGACATTATTGCATTATAATGTTGTCACAATCCACATGGATATTTTGAACTAAGTCATTTCCTCTTAAAGTATAAAGAATAAAAAGAAAAAGCTTGTATTAGGCTAATTTACCTAAAATCTAAATAGAAAGTATAAGGTAGCAATCCTCATTTTATAGAGTTATCAATCATTAGATTTTGGTCAATATTATAATTTCTTGTTTTTACTCTCCATTATATGTTCTCTTCCTCTTCAACCAGGATGTATTATAATTAGCTGTGGTTCTTTACCTGATGTAGTTAACCAGAACTTCATTTACAAATTGCCAGTGCACTGAGTAATCTAACATTTATCGGGTTGCTGATGTTTTCCATTAACATTTACTGGTACACATCTATGTAAAAATGAGGAGTCTCAGAGCATCTACTTTGTGTTCAAACAGAATTTCTCGGTTCTCATTGTGTAGCAACAATGATTGTTTGGCAAACGAGTTCAATGTCCCCAGCCAGTTTATATAACCCACTTCTATGCTTGGTAGTACAATGACCTGAGAAACCCCCAACGACCAAAGGTAACTCTCAACTTCCAGTAAAATGAAATATTGACTTATCCTCTTGTAAAAGCATTTGTCCCTTAGGACCTGGGCCTTCTAAATTAGCAGAGTACAAAACTGTGAGTATGAGAAAGAAATTTTGCTGCTGAGTAACACCTTAATAGATGCAGATAAAATAATAACCCAATACCATTCAATATAAATATTTCATTAAAAAAGAAACTACATATAAAAACAAATAATTCTTGCAAAGAAAAATAGAAGGAAATTTCACTAACCAAACAAAAAATGGCTGTTGAGATGTTACGCCACAATCCTAATTTACTTCTACTATGTCAATAGCAGAGCTCATGAGACTACATAAATATGCATATTCAATCACAATTACAATAGACTTATCCTCAGTAAAGAGAGTAAAGTAAAAACTATACAGGATGCCCCCAAATTTTCAACTTTACAAACTTGGCTTTGCACAATTAAAATACAGGTATTTTTTCTTTCCTTTTACTTTCTCCCTATATGATATCCAAAATTTTGGACCACCGCCCTTATCAGAGTAATCAAATTGTGCCATGTTTTCTAAGAACTTTGGCTGATCCATATCGGGGCTTGATTCTTTTAATGTCCTTTTTTATTATGTGAAATTATTTGGGATTATTCCATCCTGTGTATCTGAGAGGCAGAATAGTATAGTTATAAGTGGTACAATCTTCAGGTCCTGGTTAATATGTATTTAAATCTTGGCCTCAGGATATAATTGCTGTGATGTCAACAACATATTATATATTTTGTTGTGTCAATCTCCTCAGTTGTAAAATCTCTATAATTCTATACACAGTCTCAAAGTCTTTTGTCAAGACTACTCATACATTAATTACCAAAATGTTTGGAAACACATTAGTTAAATAAATACTGTTTTTAACTTTTAATTTTTCTTAAATTGATCTCTAAGTAGTTTTTCTTAGGTGATAAGCTCACCACTAATTATTTCCACAGTTAAAGTTAGCTCAAAGGAAGCTAGAAATAGACTCTCTTACTAGGTAGTCATGTATCCAGATAAAAACTGGCATTACTATAACAAAGAAGAAATAATGGAGAATGGATAAGGTGATCATACAATTCATTGTATAAATTAATTCATTTTTGAGAAATGAAAGCCCTCATAGTAAAAGTACTAGAAAAAGGTAGAAGCCTTACTGGTTCAAGATTTTTTACTTAACCTGTAACTGATTCCCTGATTATTAAGGTCTCCTACCTTCTTGGAACCACAGAAAGCCAGACTTAAACAAGAATGAAAAAACACACACAAAACTTAAGAATGACATCTGTGGCTGCATACTTCAGAGGAGAAGGACACTACAGAATTACTTCTGGCAATCCAAAGTGTGTCACTAAATAATTTGATGAACAAATTGCAACATAAATGCTAGTATCAGAATACATACACCTACAACGTATGTTATCAGAAATCTATAGTTTTCAACAAATATTGATGCACTCAAAGAAACATAAAAATGAGACTTACACAGAGTGGAGGAAACATATTAAAAGAAATTATCATATGAGGCCCAGAAATTGGATTTAGCACACAAAAGTAATTTAAAGTAGCTATTATAAATATGATCAACAAGTAAACAACAAAAAAGAAAGAATTAAAGGAAAATGTGATAAAGATGACTTGTCAAATAGAGAGTATCAATAAAGATATAGACATTATAAAACATACTAAATGAAATCATGGAATTTAAAAGTAAAATAATGAGATAAAAAGTTCAAAGTTCACTAGATGCACTCAACATCAGGTATGAGATTGTGGAAGAAAGAATTAGCAAATTTGAAGCCAAATCAATAGAGATGATCCAAATAAGAACAGAACATAGCAAGTTGAAGAAAAGTAAACAGCGCCTCAGAGAAATTTGGGACATGTAGGAATAAAAGCATGTATATTACAAAGTCATAGATGGAGAGGAAATAAAGAAGGGATCAGAAACACATATTTGAGAAAATAATGGCAAAAAAACCCCACCCATTTGCTTGAAACCATTAATCCACCCATTCCAGAACCTCAGCAAACTTCAATGAAGATAAAAACAAAAGGTTGGACCCTGAGAATGAGGTAAAAACTAAACACAAAGAGGAAATTTTGAAATCAGTAAGAGAAAAACAATTCATAATGTACAGAGGAATCACAATAACATCAATATCTGACTTTTCATCAGAAGCAATGGAGGTTGATATGCACAGAGAAGTCATAATGTGTCATCAAAATGTCAACTATGAGTGTATTTCCAACAAAATTATCCTTTACAAAGATGCAGAAATACATGGATTCACAGATAAAACCTGAGGTACTTCATTGCTTGCAATGCTGCCTAGCAAGAAATATTTTAAGAAATCATTAAGGGGAAGCGGCTGTGGCTCAATCAGTAGGGCTCCCGTTTACCATATGGGAGGCCTCGGGTTCGGTTCCCCGGGCCTCCTGGTGAAGGCAAGCCTGCCCGCAAGGCGTGGTTAGCTGACCCAGCGAGCACAAGCAGCAGGGGGGGATAAATGAATAAATAAATAAAATCTTTAAAAAAAAAAAAAAAAAAAAAAAAAAAAAAAAAAAAAAAAGAAATCATTAAGGCTGAAAGGAAATGGCACGCAACAGTAACTTGAATCTACATGAAGAAATAAAGAGCCCAGGTAAAAGGAATTACATGGACAAATATAAAAGAGAATGTATATTTTCCCCTTCTTTTTCTTTTAGCTGAAGGCAGTTGCATAAAACAAGCAGTATAAAACTGCATATTGAACTTACAACATATAAAGATGTAATAAATATATGAAAATTATAACACAAAGGAGGGGAAAGGAACAGAGTATGTTAGAGCAAAGTTTATATATTTTGCTGAAAGTAAGTTAGTTTTATATGAAGGAGATTGTAATAAGTTAAAAGTTTATTGGAATTTCTAGAGAAGTCACTGATAAAATAACTTAAAAATAGAGTAGAAAAAACACAGAAATGAGTGAAAATGGCACACTACAAATATTTAATGCAAAAGAAAGTGTACAAAAAAAAAAAGCATACAAAACAAAAAAAAGATGCAGACATAAAGAACACAATTAATAAAAAAGCAGATGGAAAGTTAACTAAGTCAATGAGAATTTTATAAAAGTCATCTAAAAGTCAGGAAAATTGCCATGAAAATAAAAGGACATAAAGAATGAGATAGAAATAAATGGAAAAGAAGACAGGCAAATAAGAAATAACAGACACATATGGAGCTCATGAAGGGAAACAACAACCCAAAACCACTGAAAAAGAGCTAATATTTAAAATTATAATCCAAACAACTTTCCAGAAATAGAAAATGACTTGATCAGCACATTACAAAGCTATAAGACTGGAATCAAATTTTTCAAAACCCATGTATAAAGCAATGAATTAATGGAACAACAGTTTTAAAAAGAACAAATGATAGAATGATCAAGGATTTTATACCAAGCTGTTGTCTTTCAAATATCAAGGTAATAGAAAAATCATTTTCTATGTAAAAGAAATAGGTAAATCTGCACCCAAATCCCTACTGAAGAATGTATGAAAAATAAGCTTCATCAAAATAATGACTTGTGAAACTTCAGGAAAAGTTCTGGTGGGGAGCACATTAAAATATAGAAATGCACATCTAACTTTAAAACAAAGGTAGAGATGAGAGTGGAAGAAAAATGAAAAAGTGTTATGTATTGTAATGAAGAAACAATTCAAGTAAAAATGGAAAGATAAAGGAGAGGAAAAGAGGAAATTATAAAAATCTCATTGTTGTATGGGTATTAGGTCCACCTTAAACATTTTTAAAAAATTAATTAATTTTAATTAAATAAAACCAATTAATTTAATTATATTCCAAATATTAAACAAGAAAACAGATTATTAATTTCATTAAAACATTTCTTCAGAAAATGATAACTACAAGTCAAAAAATACAACCATTTCTAAACACAATGAGAGAGAGAGAGAGAGAGAGAATGTATGTACAGCACATACTGGCATATTTCCAGGGAAGACTGTAACCCATCAAGATTTATGATGCAAATAGGTTCACACTTGGTGTCCTAAGTTTTGGTAATCTTAACTGAATGTGTACCAGGATGTATTTATGTGAACATCCCTCCATTAGAATCTTAGACCCTGAGACTCAGACGACCTGCTCTAAGCATGGGCATCTCACATGTGCACTCATAATTTTCTGATACGGGAAAAAGTGTGTACTCTATGACATGGGAAGTGAGGGAGGGATTAGAATGCTCATGGTTGACCCCAGTAGATTTTGTACAATGCATATATAATTTCCCTATCTTGTTTTATATCCATTTGCTGTAATAAAACTGAGCCATGAGTATAATATGATATTGACTCCGATAAGTCCCCTTAGTGAATCATTGTACTTGATTTCCATGAAAACTGCAGATCAGTTGGTGTCAGAGCAGGAACAATTAGAATGACACCTGACTCATTATAGTATGGCTAAGGCCTTATTTAGTATGGACTGGAGAACAGCACCTAGACATTTGTGTTGCAATTGGTTGTGAGAGATCAAAGTTATTAATTAAATCAGGACATGATAGATGCAAAGAGAAACTTAGCTCACTGTATTCAAAAGAAATGATAAAAGAAATATTCCTGACCTGGGCTACTTTTGGCTGCCCAGTTAAAAATCAAGGTAAGGGGATTGTGAGAAGATAACATTGGATTAGGAAGCTATGGCTCAGCTCTCTCACAAGAACAACAGAGAAAGAGCCAAAAGCTGCCCAAGGACCTGCTTTGGGGGTCAGCAGACCAGGACTGTGCTTCCAACTTGCTGGAGAGAGACGGACAGAGAGACAAGGAAGCTGAAACATCAAACTATGAGTTACGAAAATTCCCGGACCCTGGGAAAGGCTCTCCTCCTCCATCCCTGAGATATTCAGCAGGGGAAAATCCCCTTGATCATTGCAGCTAATTGAGAGGGGAGCAGATGTCTTCCTCCCTGTCAGCAGTTACAAGGGAAAAGGGAGGGAGAGTCAGAGGCTTTTCTTCAGTGAATTCGGCCACTGGAGCCCACTTTATGTCTAGGCTCTACCCACACAAAAACAAAGGAAAACAGAGAGAGATACACATCCACAGAAAGGTGTGTCAATGAACGCCATCTGCTGGCCGGTTGGGAAATTACATGGACAGAAAGTATCCCATCACTCTCTTTACCCCACTCCTGGCAGAAACTTTGTGCCCCATTAGTGAGTCCCTGGCCTGATTTTGATATCTTAAGCTGCGCAATTTTAAAGATTTTGGGTAAGTTGAACCAAATATCAAAGAGTTGTGGGAAAAAAAAACAAAAAACAAAAAACAATAGGCAAGAAAGATAAATTGGCCAATAGAGTAAATTCACCAACATATCAGATGCTTATACATCAGCAAAAAATCACAAATCATACTAGGTAACAGGAAGAGATGGCCAAGCCAAAGGAACAAACCAAATATCCTGAAGAGATTCAGGATTTAAGACAATTAATCAATGATAATCACACAACTCTCCTAAATCAATTCAAAGAATTTAAAGAAAATATGAAAAAAAAAAAAAAAAAGAAATAAAAGGTATTAAGAATATACTGGGTTAGCATAGAGAACAATTTGAAAGTCTGCAAAGAAAAGTAATAGACCTTATGGAAATGAGAGACATAATTGATAAGATTAAAAATACATTAGAGGCACATAGAGCAGATTTGAATTGCTTGAAGACAGAATTAATGATTTTGAAGACAGAACATCTGAACTGGAGAAGATGGGAGAAAAGAAAGAGAAGAGAATGGAAAAAAATGGAACAGGGTCTTAGAGAATTGAATGACAACATGAAACGCAAAAGCATATGCATTATCAGTGTCCCAGGAGGAGAAGAAAATGCAAAAGGTGCAGAAAGAATATTTGAGGAAATAATGACTGAAAACTTCCCTACCCTTATGAAGGTCATGAATATCAATATCCAAGAAGGACAATACACCCCAAACAGAATAAACATGAATAGACCTACCCCGAGACTCCTACTATTCAGAATGACAAATATCACAGATAAAGAGAAGTTTTTGAAGGCAGGAAGAGAAAAGCAAAGCATCACATGCAACAGTAACTTGATAAGGTTAAGAGCAGAGTTCTCATCAGAAACCATGGAGTACAGAAGAAAGTGGTATAATGTATTTAAGGTACTGAAAGAGAAAAACTGCCAGCCAAGAATTCTGTATTTGACAAAGCTGTCCTTCAAAAGTGAAGGGGAGACAGTGCTGGTAGGGACTGGCTTCTTTCCACCCACATCAGATTGCAGCTGTAGCTTAAACCCCAGCTCCACCTCCAGCAGGGAGGAAGATGGGGAGACCTGCACCACCTCTCTGGGAAACTGCAAGCCACACCACAGAGACCAGTGCCCATCCAACTCTGGTAGCATAACCTGCCTCAGGAGCTATTCCATGGCTGGAGTTAGAAACTCCATTTTCCATAAACAGGGAAGAAAGAGACTATTGTCCACTGATTTCAGCTACTGATTAGTGGAGTCGGCTGGCTAAAGTATACTCCTAGGAACAGCTAGGGTTTGACCTGGTCCAAGTTGGAACAAGGCCAATTGCCACTATTTTGACTCCAGCACCAGCATTAGGGGAAACTGGGCTGACTGCAAATCATAGTGAAGTTAGGGAATGGCTTTTTTAAACCAAGATTGGACTGCAGCCCTAGCCTAGGCTCCAGCCCTATCTCCAGCAGGGAGGAAGCTGGCAGGACTCTCCAGGCAACTGCAGGTGCTTTCGGCCTGCACAGACTGAATAGTTGGACACCTGGGGCTTCATCCCTGCACCCCAATAGGATAGGAGAAGAGATGGGTCTCCTCTGCCTTTCCAGGCAACTGCAGGCATTTTCAGGACACATGAACTGGTGTGTTGAGTGCCTTCTTTCAAAGAAGAATTTGAAAGGCTCCACCTCTGACCCGCCCCCATAGGATAGGAGGAAGCTGGTGTTCCCTCAGCCTCTCAGTGCAACTGCAGGCACATTTGGACTGCATAAACTCACCTGTTGTTCACTTGTGGCTCCACCCCTACCCCAATAGGACAAGAGATGGACTGTTTTTGCCTAGCCTCTCTGAGTAACTGCAGGTGCTTTTGGCTCACACAGCCTGGGCTGGTGGGTTCTTGTGGATCCACCCCAACTCCCAATAAGAAAGGAGGGGGATGGTGTTTCCACAGCCTTTCTGGGCAATGGCAGGCACTTTCAGCCTGCACAGACTGGACTTTTGGATGCCTATGGATCCAAACTCATCCCCAATAGGATAGGATGGGTCTGGTGACTCCCTGGGCAATGGTGGGTAATTTCAGCCTATATGGACTGAACTGTTGGGTGCTTGTGGATCCAACCCCATGCCCTAATAGGATAAGAGGGGGCTGGTGTTTCCTTGGCCTCTTTGGGTGATGGCAAGCACTTTCAGCCCACAGGGACAGAACTGAAGAACATTGGTGGTTCTGTTCCCACCCCTAAAGGGCAGAAGAGCCAGTACTCCCGCAGTCTCTCAGGGCTACTGCACATGTATTCAGTCCACATGGATTAGATTGTTGGGCACTCCAGAGGGTCTATCCCCACCCCTGGCAGGGAGGAGATCTGGTGCTACATCAATTTACCTGGGCAACTGTGATCATTTTGGACCCACACAGCATAGTTTGCTGTCCACAACTGCAGCTCCATCCTTGTCCAAGGTAGGGGATGGAGGGGTGTGAAGATTCATCAGTCTCTCCAAGAAACTACAGACAATCTTATCCTGCACAGTTTGCCCTTCTATACCTACCCCAGACAGAGGAGAAAGGTGGGAGAAGGTTCATCAATTCCTGGGGCAACATGGCAGCCTCAGCCTCCATAGTTTATAGTACCAAATACATCCTCGACTCCTACTACACAACAAGCAAGGAAGAAAAAATAAGAAAGCCTTAAATTAAGGGAGAAACTGCACCCAGAATAAATACAACTAGTAAGCCAGATGCGAAGACACCAACAAAAAATTACAGTCCACACCAAGAAACAAGAAGATATGGCCCAGTTAAAGGAACAAGATAAGCCTCCATATGACATAAAGGAATTGAGACAACTAATCATAGATGTTCAAAGAAATCTCCTTAATAAATTCAATGAGATGGCTAAAGAGATTAAGGATATTAAGAACACACTGGGAGAGTGTAAAGAAGAATTTGAAAGCATACATAGAAAAATAGCAGACCTTATGGGAATGAAAGGTGAAATAAATGAAATTAAAATGCACAGGAGGCATATAACAGCAGATCTGAGGAAGCAGAAGAAAGGATCAGTAAGCTTGAAGACATGGCCTCTGAAAATTAAAATACAAAAGAACTGAAAAAGAAAAGAATGGAAAAAATTGAAAAGGGTCTCAGGGAACTAAATGACAGTAAGAGATGTGCAAATATACATGTCATGGGTCTCCCAGAAGGAGAAGAGAAGGGAAAAGGGGCAGAGGACTATATGAAGAAATAATGGTAGAAAATTTCCCAACCTATTGAAGCACATAGATTTCCATGTCCAAGAAGCACAACATACTCCTATCCAAATAAATCTGTATAGACAAACTCTGAGACACATACTAATTAGAATGTCAAATGCCAAAGACAAAGAGAGAATTCTGAGGGCAGCAAGAGAAAAGCAATGCATAACATATAAGGGATACCCAATAAGATTAAGTGCTGATTTCTCATCAGAAACTATGGAGGCAAGAAGGCAGTGGTATGATATTTTTAAGATACTGAAAGAGAAAAACTGCCAGCCAAGAATTTTATCTGGCAAGATTATCTTTCAAAAATGAGGGAGAGTTTAGAAAATTCACAGAAAAAAGATACTGAGAGAGTTTATAACAAAAAGACTGGCTTTGCAGAAAATACTGAAGGGAGTGTTACAGCTGAAAAGAAAGGGCAGGAGACAGAGGCTTGGAAGAGAGTTAGAAATGATGACTGTATAGGTAACAGTATCTAAAAATGTCGAAAGAGTGGTGAAAATAAAATGACAGATAAAGCCCAAAGATCAAAATGGATAAAATAAGAACTGCCTTTACAGTAATAACACTGAATGTTAATGGATTAAACCCACCAATCAAAAGACACAGACTGGTGGAATGGATGAGAAAATATGAGCCATCTATATATTGTATGCAAGCCACTCACCTTAGACCCAAGAATACCAATAGAATGAAAGTATAAGGTTGGAAAAAGATATTACACACATGCAGGAACCAAAACAAAGCTGAGGTAGCTATACTTATATCAGATGATATAGACATTAAAAGCAAAACTGTTATTAGAGACAAGGAAGTACATTACATATTAATAAAAAGGATGATTCACGAGGAAGAAATAACAATCATGAATGTATATGCACCTAACCAGGATGCCCCAAGATACATGAGGCAAACACTGGCAAAACTGATAGGAGAAATAGACATCTCTATAATAGTAGTTGGAGACTTCAATACCCCACTCTCAGCATTGGATATAACGTCTGGACAGAGGATCAATAAAGAAACAGAGAGCTTGAATAATATGATAAATGGACTAACCCAATAGATTTATACAGAACATCACATCCCAAAACCAAAGGATATACATTCTTGTCAAGTGCTTATGGATCTTTCTTGAGGATAGACATATTTTGGGTCACAAAGCAGATCTCAATAAATTCAACAAGATAAAAATTATACAAAGCACATTCTCTGATCATAATGGAATAAAGTTGGAAATCAACAAGTGGCAGAAAAAAGGAAAAATCATATATATATGGAGATTAAACAATAAATTCTTAAATAATCAGTGGGTCAAAGAAGAAATTTCAAGAAATCAATAAATATCTCAGAACAAGTGACAATGAGAACACAAAGTATCAGAACCTATGGGATATAGCAAAGGCAGTGCTGAGAGGGAAATTTATAGCCCTCAATGCTTACATTAAAAAAAGAAGAAAGAGCTAAAATTGATGACCTAACTACACAGCTGGAGAAGTTAGAAAAAGAACAGTAAACTAATACCAAAGCAAGTAGAAGGAATGAAATAACAAAGATTAGAGCAGAAATAAATGAAATTGAACACAAGAAAACAATAGAGAGAATTAACAAAACCAAAAGTTGGTTCTTTGAGATTAACAAAATTGACAAACCCTTAGTTAGATTGGCTAAGAAAAAAAAAGAGAAGATGCAAATAAATGAAACAAAATATGAAAACAGGAACATTACTACTGGCCCCACAGAAAGAAGAGCGATCATGAGAGGATATTACGAAAAACTTTGTGCCAAAAAACTAGACAATGTAGATGAAATGGAAAGATTCCTAAGAAAGCACAAAAAACCTACACTGACTCAGAAGAAATAGAAGACCTCAACAAACCAACCACAAGTAAAGAGATTGAAACAGTCATCAAACAGCTCCCCAAAATGAAAAGCCCCAGACCAGACAATTTCACAAGTGAGTTCTACCAAGCATTCAAAGAAGATTTAATACCACTTACTCAAGCTCTTCCAAAAAATTGAACAAGAAGGAATGCTGGCAAACTCATTCTATCAAGCCAATATCACCCTAATGCCAAAGCCAGATAAAGACATTATGAAAAAAGGAAATTACAGACCCATTTCTCTAATGAATAAAGATGCAAAAATCCTCAATAAAATACTTGTTAATCAAATCCAACAACACTTTAAAAGAATTGTTCATCATGATCAAGTGGGTTTTGTACCAGGCATGCAAGGGTGGTTCAACACAAGAAAATCTATCAGTATAATACACCACATTAATAAATCAAAGAAAAATCTCATGATCTTATCGATTGACACAGAAAAGGCATTTGACAAAATACAGCATCCTTTCTTGATAAAAAAAAATATTACAAAAGATAAGAATTGATGGAAACTTTCTCAACATGGTAAAGACAATATATAAAAAACCCACAGCTAGCATTGCACTCAATGGTGAAAGACTGAAAGCTTTCCCATTGAGATCAGGGACAAGACAGGGATGCCCATTGTCACCAATGTTGTTCAATATAGTGCTAGAGATTCTGGCTAGAGCAATCAGGAAAGAAAAAGAAATAAAAGGCATACAAATCAGAAAGGAAGAAGTAAACCTTTTCACTGTTCACAGATGATATGATCCTATATCTAGAAAGTCTGAAAAATCTACAAGAAAGCTGCTAGAGCTAATAAACGATTTCTATAGAGTGTCAGGATAAAGATCAATACTCAAAAATCAGTGGTGTTTCTATTCAATTACAATGCACAATCTGAGGAGGAAGTCAGGGGAAAAAATTCATTTACAATAGCAAGTAAAAGAATCAAATATTTAGGAATAAACTTAACCAAGGATGTAAAACACTTGTATTCAGAAAACAACAATGCATTGCTAAAAGGAAAAAAAAAAAAAAAAAAAAGACCTAAATAATTAGAAGATCATTCCATGCTCATGGATTGGAAGACTAAATATCATTAAGATGTCAATTCTACTAAAATTGATATACAGATTTAATGCAATCCCAATAAAAATTCCATCAGCATTTTTTAAACAAATGGAAAACACAGCTATCAAATTTATCTGGAAGGGTAAGAGGCCCCAAGTAGCCAAAAAGTTCTTAAAAAGGACAAGTGAAGTTATCACTTCCAGACTTTAAATCATATCACCTAGCTACAGTGGTAAAAACACTATGGTATTGGCATAAAGATAGTCACATAGACCAATGGAACTGAATCAATGGTTCAGAAACAGAACCTCATATCCAAGGCCAAGTGATTTTTCAGAAGCCTGTCAAAACCACCCAGCTCCAGAACAGTCTATTCAACAAATGGTCCTGGGGGAACTGGATAGCCATAGCCAAAAGAAAGAAAGAAGAGCCCTATCTCACACCTTACACAAAAATTAATCCAAAATCGATCAGAGACCTAAAAACAAAACAAAACAAAACAAAACAATAAACCCAAGAAACATAAAGCTCCTAGAAGAAAATGTAAGGAAACATCTTCAAGACCTGGTGATAGGTGTTGGATTCTTAAACCTTACACCAAATGTATGAGCAATGAAAGAAAACATGGATAAATGGGACTTCTTCAAACTTAAACACTTCTGTGATTCAAAGGATTTCATCAAGAAGTTGAAAAGGCAGTCCACTCAATGGGAGAAAATATTTGGAAACCACATATCTGATAAAGGTTTGATTTCCATTCTATATAAAGAGATCATACAACTCAACAATTAAAGAGCAAGCAATCCAATTGAAAATGGACAAAAGATTTAAATAAATATTTCTCCGAAGAAGAAATACAAATGGCCAAAAAGCACATGAAAAAATGTTCCATATCACTAGCTATTAGGGAAATGCAAATCAAAACAACAATGTGATATCATTTAACACCACATAGAATATCCACTATTAAAAAAACAGACAACAATAAGTGTTTGAGAGGTTATGGAGAAATAGGATCATTCCTTCACTGTTGGTGGGATTGTAAAATGGTGCAGCCTCGGTGGAAGTCAGTTTGGTGGTTACTCAGGAAGCTAAATATAGAACTCCCATATGATCCAGCAATTCCTCTGCTAGGAATATATACAGAAGAGCTAAAAACAATGACATGAACAGGCATTTGCACACCAATGTTCATAGAGGCATTATTCACAATTGCCAAAAGATGGAAACAACCCAAGTGTCCATCAACCAATGAATGGATAAACAAAATGAGGTATATATATGATGGAATACTATGCTGCAGTAAGAAGAAATGAAATTGGCACACATATGAAAACATGGATGAATCTTGAAGACATTATGCTAAGTGAAGTAAGCCAGACACAAAAGGACAAATATTGCATGGTCTCATTAATAGGAACTAAATACAAAGAATAAACACATGGAGTTAAGATCTAGAGTATAGGTATTAGGAGATAAAAGAAGGCTTGAGAAAGACTACTGATGCTTAATATATGTAGAAGTATTAATTAACTTGACTGTAAAAGTGTAGAAATGGATAAAGCTGATGATAATACATTATAGTGAGTAGCAGCTGGTTTATAAATGGGATTGTGGCTAAAAAGGGTAGCTTGGGAAAGTAAATGTCAATTGAAAGGAAGCTAGAGAATATTCTAGGGACTGAATAACACAGTGAACTCAGAGGTTGATGAGAATTGTGGTTGATGGTACAGATGCAAGAGTGTTCTTCTGTTAGCTAGAGCAGATGTACATCACTATTACAGGGTGGTGGGAATGTGGAGAAGCATGGGAAAATACAATTGGTGTGACCTATAAACTCTGGTTAACAGCAATATTAAAATATTCTTGAATCATTGCCAAAGATGTGCTGTGTTGATAATGGGGTGTATGGAAATAGTGTGCCAAATGTACACCATGGACCGTGGATGGTGGTAATATCTGAAGATATTATCCCATAATCTCTAACAAATATTCCACCATGGTATGGTCTGTTGGTGAAGGTGTGTTGCATGGGAATTCTACATATGTGCATGATTGTTTTGTAAGTACACAACCCGTGTAATAATAATATATATATTTTTAAAAAATAGGGTAGGTTGGTGGAAAAATATACCAAATGTAAGATAAAGACTATAGTTAGTAGTTATATTTTGATGATGCTTTTGCATAGTTTGTAACAAATGTTTCACAACAAAGCAAGGTGTTGGTTTAGGGGTGATGTATGAGACTCCTGTATAATGTTATGCATGTTTATTTTGTAAGTTTATAATCTTTACTATACAATTATTGTTTATGCATGATCATGTATGAATGATAAACTTCAATAAAAAATATATTTTAGAAAAATGAAGGGGAGTTCAAAGTCTCACAAACAAAAACTGATAGAATATGTTACCAAAACACCAGAATTACAAGAGATACTAAAGGGAGTGCTGCAGCCTGAAAGGAAAAAACAAGGGCAGGAGACTTGGAGAAGAGTATAGAAATGAAGATTATAAGAAAGGGTAAATTAAAGGGTAAAAAGATAGACTATAGTACAATATGACATCAGAGAGCCAAAGGTCAAAAAGATGAAGTAAGTAATGCCATTACAGTTATAATATTGAATGTTAATGGCTTGAACTCACCAATCAAAAGACACAGACTGATAGAATGGCTAAAAAAAATATGAGCCATCTGTATGTTGCCTACAAGAAATTCACCTTAGATATAAGGACACAACCGGTCAAAAGTGAAAGGTTGGAATAAGATATTCCATACACATAGTAGCCAGAAAAGAGCAGGAGTAGCAACACTAATATCAGACAAAATAGATTTTAAATGCAAAACTGTTATAAGGGATGGAGAAGATCATTATATATTAATAAAGGGGGTATTTCAACAAGAAGAAATAACTACACTAAATATTTATGCACCTAACCTGAGTGCCCCAAGAATGTATGAGACACATACTGGCAAAGCTGAAGGGAGAAATAGATGTCTTTACAATAATAGTTAGAGCCTTCAATACAACACTCTTAGTATTGGATAGAACATCTGAACATAAGTAAGATAAAGAAACAGAGAGCTTGAACAATATGATAAATGAGCTAGACCTAACAAGCATCTATAGAGCATTGCACCCCAAAACATCAAGATATACATTCTTTTCAAAGTGCTCATGTATCCTTCTCCAAGATAGACCATATGTTGGGTGACAAGACAAGTCTCAATAAATTTAAAAAAGATTGAAATTATACAAAACACTTTCACTGATCATAACAGAATGAAGCTGGAAATCAATAAAGGACAAAAAAAAAAGGGGAGGGAGAAATTCATAAATATATAAAGATTAAACAACACACTTAAACAATGAGTGTTTTAAAAAAGAAGATATTGCAAGAGAATTCAGCCAATATCTTGAGATGAATGAAAATGAGACCACAGCATGTCAAAACGTATGGGACACCACAAAGGCAGTGTTGAAAGGGAAATTTATAACCCCAATGCTTACATTATAAAAAGAAGAAAGAGCTAAAATTCATGATCTAACTGCATACTTGGAGGAACTAGAAAAAGTACAGCAAATGAATCCCAAAGAAAGCCAAAGGAAAGCAATAGTGAAGATCAGAGCAGAAATAAATGAAATCAAGAACAACAACAACAACAACAACAACAACAAAACAATAGAGAGAATCAATAAAACCAAAAGTTGGTTCTTTGAGAAAATCAACTAAATTGACAAATCCTTACCTAGACTGAGAAAGGAAAAAAGAATGAAGACACAAATAAACAAAATCAGAAATGAGAGGGGGGACATTACCAGTGATTCCATAGAGATAAGAGATCAAAGAGGATACTATGAATAACCATATGCCAAAAAACTAAAAAATATAGACAAGATGCAAAAATTCCTAGAAATACATGAACCACCTACACTAGCTTTAGAAGAAATAGAAGACCTCAACAAACCAATCACAAGTGAAGAGATTGAAGCAGTCATCAAAAACGTCCCAAAGATGAAAAGCCCAAGACTAGATGGTTTTACAGGTGAAGTCTACCAATCATTCAAAGATGAGCTAATACCGATCTTGCTTGAGCTCTTCCAAAAACTTAAACAGGAAAGAATGATAACAAATTCATTCTATGAAGTCATCATCACCCTAATAACAAAATCAGATAAAGATACTACGAAGAAAAAAAAAAAAGAAAAGAAAATTACAGACCAATATCTCCAATGAATATAGATGCAAAATACTTGCAAGCTGAATCCAAAAGCACATTAAAAGAATTGTATACCATGATAAAGTGGGTTTTATCCCAGGTATGTAACGGTGGTTCAGCACAAGAAAATCAATTAGATTAATAAACCACATTGATAAATTGAAGAAGAAAAACCATGTGATCCTCTCAATTGATGCAGAACAAACATTTGATAAAATACATTCCCCTTTCTTGATAAAGACACTCCAAAAGACAGGAATAGAAGGAAGGTTTGTCAATATGGTAAAGTTCATATATGAAAAACCTATAGCTAGCATTGTACTCAATGGTGAAAGACTGAAAGTTTTCCCGCTGAGATCAGGAACGAGACAAGGATGCTCACTGTCCCCATTATTATTCAATACTGTGCTAGAAGTTCTAGTTAGAGCAATTAGACTAGACAAAGAAATAACAGGCATCCAAATAGGAAAAGAAGAAGTAAAACTTTCACTATTTGTTGATGACATGATCCTATATGTAGAAAATCCTGAAAAATCCACAAAAACCTACTAGAATTAATAGACAAGTTCAGCTAAGGGGAGGGATACAAAGTTAATACACAAAAACCAGTAGGGTTTCTATACACAACTGATGTGCAATCTGAGGAGGAAATAAAAAAAAATTCCATTTATAATAGTGACTAAAACAATCAAATATTTAAGAATAAACTTAACCAAGGACATAAAGGACCTGTATTCAGAAAACTACCAAACAGCACTAAAAGAAACCAAAGACGACTTAAATAAATGGGAGGACATTCTGTGTTCATGGATTAGAAGACTAAATATTGTTAAGATGTCAATTCTACCAAAACTGACTTACAGATTCAATGGAATCCCAATAAAAATCCTAATAGACTCTTTTGCAGAAATCAAAAATCCAATAATCAAATTTATTTGGAAAGGTAAGGGCCCCTGAGCAGCCAAAATGTCTTTTAAAAGAAAAACAAAGTTGGATGATTCTCACTTTCTAACTTTAAAGCATATTACTGAGCTACCGTGGTAAAAACAGCATGGTACTGGCATAAGAATAAGATTGACCAATGGAACCAGATCAAGAACTCAGAAGTTGACCCTCACATCTACAGTCAAGCGATATTTGACAAGGCTGTTAAACCCACCCAGATGGGCCAGAACAGTCTATTCAACAAATGGTGCTGGGAAAACTGGATAGCCATATCCAAAAGAAAGAAAGAAGACCCCTATCTCACACCTTATACAAAAATTAATTCAAAATGGATCAAGGACTTAAATATAAAAACAACAACCATAAAATACTTAGAAGAAAATGTAGGAAAACATCTTCAAGATCATATGGTATGCGGTAGTTTCTTAAACCTTGCACCCAAAGCACGAGCAACAAAAGAAAAATAGATAAATGGGACTGCTTCAAAATTCAACACTTTGCACCTCAGAGGACTTTGTCTAAAGGGTGAAAAGGCAGCTGACTCAATGGGAAACTCAATGCCAAATGTGATATTTGGCAATCATGTATCTGACAAGGATTTAATATACGTGATATATAAGGAGATCATACAGCTCAACCATAAAAAGACAAAGTATCTGATTACAAAATGGGCAAAAGACTTGAAAAGACAACTGTCCAAAGGTGAAATACAAATGGCAAAAAAAAAAAAAAAAAAAAAAAAAAAAAAAAACCATGAAAAAATGTTCAACATCACTAGTGATTAGGGAAATGCAAATCAAAACTAATGAGATATCGTTTCACACATATTAGACTGGCCGCTATTAAAAAGTCAGAAAACTGTAAATGTTGAAGAGGATGTGGAGAGATAGGGATGCTTATTCACTGTTAGTGGGAATATAGAATGGTACAGCCACTGTGGAGGGCTGTTTGGCAGTTCCTAAGGAATTTGAATATATACTTGCCATGGGACCTGGCAATACCATTGGTAGGTGTATACCCAGAAGAACTGAGAGCAGTGACATGAATAGATATCTGCACACCCATGTTCATAGCAGTGTTATTCATGATTGTCAAAAGTTGGAAACAACCCAGGTGTCCATCAACTGATGAATGGCTAAACAAATTGTGGAATATACACACAATGGAATATTATGCAGTGATAAGAAGAAATGAAGTCATGAAGCATATGACAACATGGATGAACCTGGAGGATATTATGTTGAGTGAGGCAAGCCAGACACAAAAGGATAAACACTGTATTATTGCCCTATTATTAACTAAATATATTATGTGAACTATAATATATTATGTGAAATAGGAATATGGGTAGAATTGTTGGTATAAGACCATTTTTCTGTGAAGCTGAACAAAAGTAAGTTAATACTACAAAATATTAATATCAGACAAAAAATTATATTAGGTGAAGGAGACCAGACACAAAGTACTAGATATTGTATGTTTCCATTTATATAAAATATAAATATAAATTGATTTATAATGATAAAATGAGAATAGTGGTTATGTCAGTTGTGGGAAGGAATGCTAAGGGGTTTGGAGGCTTTCTTTTTGGAGTAATGAAATTGTTCAAAAATTTTTGAAATAATGAGTATACAACATCATGATTATACTAAAAGCCTTTGATTATACACTTTGTATAGAATAACCAGAAACAACAGGTATGTACAGTGAGGGAAGTATTATTATTATTGAAATTATGAAAATGCTCTAATAATGATTGAAGTGATGAACGCACAACTATGTGATTATAGCAAATACCATTGATTGTACATTTTGGTTGAATTGTATGCTTTATTAATATGTATCAATAAAAGTGATTTGTGTTTAAAAAGTCAAGATAAAATATGAAATAGAAGAGAATCTCAGTGACAGTGTGCCATCATATTCCTACCAGTCTGAATTGATAACATTCACAATGGACTCATGTAAGAATGGGGAAATTGTAAGAATATTGCAGAAAATTCTAACTTTTCACCCCTTGATCAATCAGAAGTAGGTTGTAGAGGACACAAACTAGGGAATATGCTATGAAAGAATTTATTCATTTTGTTGACGAGTATTGCTGACTCCCAGAAGACTTTTTCTTTAAATGGATGGTTGAAATTTTGATCTTAGACACTCTTTTCTTGATTTTCATTATTATGGACTGTAGCAGCTTCATTGGACTGATGCAAGACCCTCATGGCTATTATGATATCTCACAAGAAAATCAGGAACTGAGCGAAAACTATGATTCAAATGAGATGATCAGCCTGATAAGATGGGAAAGGAAATAGGTGATGTGTTTTGAAAAAGGTAATTGTCCTGATACCTTACTGCATGCTAAAAGGAACACCTTTGAAAGCAGTAAATGTGCTCTGAATGCAAGTCATACCATTCAGCTTTATCATGGATAGAATAGTCATTCTTGAATATGCTCCTGATCCAGATCATTATAAATACTATAACAAAACAATCCCCACCAGCTTAGAGTCCCCATTCTCATGCTATTGCATTGCCAAAAGGGAAAATACAGTGCAAAACTTTGTATCTGATATTTTGTACAGCTTCTGTTAAAGCACTTTACTGATGCCAGAAAAAGCTGACTAATTTTTTAAAAGAGAGGAAAAAAGGCAGAAAACAAAGCATAAAATAAAGCTAACCATCCATATTAATTTGAAATTATTTTTATGAATCCCAACTAATCTATTCCTGTAGGTATGAGACCTATTTGACTGGATTATATCAAAAAATCAGGGGGCACGATTCTTGTTGAGTCTCCACCCTCTTGTTGGGTCTGATATAAAGGGAGGCACAGGAAAAGAGAGCTCTGTCATTTTTTATCCTACCATGTGATAGAGGCCCTGGGGAAAGATGAGCCATATGCCTGATAACTTGCAGCTGAAATTATAAAGAAAGTGGAACAGCCGAGCCTGAGAGAGGAGGTCCAATAAGAGAGAACCCCTATGCCAGGTTGCTCACAGCTGAGCTCCAGGAGACAGCACGGCCTGGAGGGGAAGGCAGAGACAAGGCAGAGTTCACCTGCCATCTTGCTTCAACACATAGCAGCTGACTTGGGTGAGAAAGCACCTCTTATGGTGCCTTGAGTTGGACTTTTCATGGACTTGGAACTGTATGCTTTTACACTAAGTATACCTTTATAAAAGCTAACACATTTCTGGTATTTTGCATTGGCAGCCCTTTGGCAAACTATCTGAACAGAGTGTAAATATTTATATGGCTCTTAAATTGCAGAATGGAGAAAGCAGCAATTGATAGTATAGAAACAAAAGTCCTTGTGGAAGACTAAGGGAAAGTGAGAAGACTCATCAAGGGTTTCTTAGTGATCCAGTATTAAAAGAAACTAGGAAGATATACTTAATCTTAGTTTAGAGGAATTTAAGAAATTGCATTATAGTGAACACTCTGAAATAACTACTTCTGAAGCCCAAGAAGTGATAATAAGACAAGTTAACTCTGATGAAGATTGATAGAGAGGCCAAGTTCTCTTGGATTAACATGTACTGAGGACTTAAGTCTATATGCACCTGTGTGGTAAAGTAACCTGGTGCTGGGTAAGAAACTTCTTTGGAATGCTTTTGCACTGGAGCAAAATGCCCTGTGATTCCAAAATTTATTTGAGACACTATGAAAGGAGAAACAGCAAATTTGGGAAGATGCAGATTCCACTATTGATGGGACTACAGTGAAAGCTCTTATGCAAATTGTACAAATGGCATGGGAAGTAGTTGTGCCTCCTTTATCTGAATGCATAATTGGGATGGAGCTTCTGTTTAATTGGGTATCATTTCCCATTATGGATTGAATTGTGTACCCCCAAAAGATATGTTAAAGTCCAGACATCTGGTTCCATGAATGTGACCTTATTTGGAAATAGGGTCTTTGAAGACGTAACTAGTTAAGATGAGACCAAACTGGATTAAGGTGGGCCCTAATCTTACATGACTGTTGTCTCTATAAGAAGGAAATTTGGACAGAGAAACAGACAGACACAGGTGAAAGTTAATTTGAAGATGTAGATAGAGATTGGAGAGATACACCTACAAAACAAAGACAAGGATTGTTAGCAAACACCAGAAGGTAGGAAGAAGCAAGGAAGATTTCTTTTCTAGGGCCCTCAGAGGGAGTATGGCCCTTTTGACACCATGATTTCAAACTTCTAGCCTCCAGAACTGTGAGGCAATAAATTTGTGTTTATTTTTGTTTTTTACATACCATAACATTTATTTTTCTGCTTAATTTTAGGCTTGTATTTTGAGTTGCCAGTTTTTTCCCCCAATGTTTTCAGATCATGCCCAAAATTATTATATTCATTCATTCAAGAAATATATATTGTGTGCATACTATTTAGCATGAGCTCAGATGTGCTTAGGAAATTCAGTGTTAACAAATATAGGCTCAGTACTAGGCCCAGGTATATTCACAGAACATTCTCACTAGCAGAGAAGACAAACATTAAATAGAATATTTTGTTATAAGCAAGAGAAAACATAGGAATTTAAACTGGCTTCAAATTCTGACTCTGCTACTTCCTAGTAATGGAAACTTGTACAAAGGACTTAACTTGTCCTAACCTTTCTTTTCTAAAGTAAAAGGAGGTTAACATACTATCTATCACATACAGGCTCACATAGGGCTTTCATAATGATTTAATTAACTAATTGGTGTGAATAATTCAATTCAACAGTTGGTATCAGCACAAGCTCAATAAATGGTAGGTAATATGTTAGGAACAGAAGCATTAGCAGCACTAGGAGCAGGGGAAGTCTGTAGCAAGCATACCTACAGAGGAGCCTGTAAAGGTTTCCTGAGCATACGACCTCCAAGTAGAGCCTTCAGGAATGAATAGAAGGAACACAGGAGGAACATACTGTGCAAAGCCTATGTAGATTAAGAACTGCTGAAATAAGGATTGGAATTTGAGGAAAAGAAATGGAGAGTGGTGAGGATGACTTGCTTCCTTATGTGTGTATACAGATATCCAGGTCTTCTAGCACAATTCGTTGAAGAGTTTAGTCTTTCCCAATTGATTGGACTTAGCAGCCATGTCAAAAAACAACTGAACATAGATGTAAGGGTGTATTTTCTGAACTCTCAATTCTATTCCATTTGTCAATATATCTATCTGTGTGCCAGTACCATGCTGGTTTTTTTTGTTTTTTTTTTAAGATTTATTTTATTTATTTATTTCTCCCCACTTCCTCATTGTTTGCATTTGCTGTGTCTGTTTTTTTGTATGCTGGTCTTCTTTTTTTATTTAGGAGGCACTGGGAACTGAACCTGGGACCTCCCATGTGGGAAGAGGCACCTAATTCCTTGAGCCACCTCCACTCCCTGCTTTGTTGTCTCTCATTATGCTCTCCTCCGTGTGTCTCTTGTTGCATCAGCTCACCACACCTGCACATTGTGTCAGCTCGTTGTCTTGCTCGTCTTCTTTAGGAGGCACTGGGAACTGAACCCGGGACCTCCCATGTATTAGGTGGAAGTTCAATCTGCCTCTCACCATGCTGTTTTGATCACTGTAGCTTTGTAATAAATTTTACAGTTAGGAAGTGAATATTCCCACTTTCTTCTTCTTTTTCAAGATGGTTTTGGCTTGTCATGGGCCTTTTCCTTTCCAAATAAATTTGATGATTGGCTTTTCTATTTCCACAAAGTAAGCTGAATTTTGATTGGGATTGTATTGAATCTGTAAATCATTTTGGATAAAATTTACATCTTAAAAATATTTAGTCTTCAATTTATGAACATGGAATGACCTTCCATTTCTTTAGATCTTCTTTGATTTCTCTTAGCAAACATTTGTTGTTGTTCATGAATAAGTCCTTTACATTCTTGATTATATTAATTCTGAGATATTTGATTCTTTTAGTTGTTATTGGAAATGGAATTCTTTTCTTGCTTTCCTCCTCAGATTGCACATTATTATTATATAGAAACACTACTGATTTTTGCATGTCAGTCTTATATCCTGGTACTTTGCTGCATTTGTTTATTAGCTCTAGGAGCATTGTTGTAGAGTTTCTGGGACTTTCTATATATTGGGTCATGTCATCTGCAAATGGAGAAAATTTACATCTTCCATTCCAATTTAGATACCTTTTCTTTTTCTTGCCTAATTGCTCTGGCTAGAATTTCCAATACAATGTTGAATAATAGTGGTGACAGTGGGCATTCTTATCTTGTTCCAGATCTTACAGGGAAAGCTTTTAGTCTGTCACCATTGAATATGATGTTAACAGTGGGTTTTTCATATATGCCCTTTATCATGTTGAGGAAGTTTCCTTCTATTCCTAATTTTCTAAGTGCTTTTATACAAAAAAGGATGCTGAATTTTGTCAAATGATTTTTCTGTATCAATTGAGATGATCATGTGGTTTTTACCCTTTGTTTTGTTAATGTGATGTATTAAATTAATTGATTATCTCATGTTGAACTACCCTTGCATACTTGGGATAAATCCCACTCAATCAGGGTATATAATTATTTAATGTGCTATTGAAGTCAGTTTGCTAATATTTTATTATGGATTTGTTGTATCTATATTCATAAGAGAAATCAGTCTATAATTTTCTTTTCTTGTAGTATTTTTATCTGGCTTTGGTATTAGAGTGATATTGCCCTCTTCAATTTTGGGGATTATTTTGAGCTGGATTGGTTTTGAATCTTCTTGGAATGTTTGGTAGAATTCATTTGTGAATCCATCTGGTTCTGTTGGGTGGTTTTTGATGACTGATTCAATTTCTTTACTTGCAATCTGGTCTGATGAGAAGCCTCTATTTCTTCTAGAGTCAATGTAAATTATGTTTGTAGGAATTTGTCCATGTAATATACATACATTGTCTAATTTGTTGGCATACAGTTTTTCAATATATCCTCTAATGACACTTTTTATTTCTGTGGGGTCAGTAGTAATGGCCCACCTCTTATTTCTGATTTTATTTATTTGCATACTTTATAATTTTTTTCTTTGTCAGTCTACCTAAAGTTTTGTCAATTTTACTGATCTTTCAAACAACCAACTTTTGGTTTTGTTAAATGCTCTCTATTGTTTTATTTCATTTTAATAACATGTATGTTCTATGCTTCCATATCTTTCCATTTCCCCTTTTTGTATAGTTTCTGTCCCACATCACCTCTTTATATTTGTATGTCAGGAAATATGACTTTTTCTTACATAATTGTATTCTGACTTTTATAGGAATTAAAACGTAGAGTTTTATGTCAGGAATTCAGTACTATTTGCATTTATCCATTTAGTTATCTTTATTGAAGATCTTCATTTCTTCACACTGTTTCAAGCTACTCTCTCCTTTCTTGTCCTTTACACCTCAAACTCCCTTTAGCAATTCTTGTAAGGCAGGTCTTTTGGTAACAAACTCTCTCATTTTCTGTTTATCTGTGAATGTTTTAAACTCTCCTTCATTTTTTGAAGGACAGTTTTGGTGGATAAAGAATTTTTGGCTGATAGTTTTTCACTTTCAGTACCTTAAATATATAATACCACTGCCTTCTCATCTCCATGGTTTCTGATGAGAAACAGCACTTAGTTTTATAAAGGATCCCTTGTATGGGATGGATTACTTTTGTCTGGTTGCTTTCAGAATTCTCTATCTTTGGCATTTGGCATTCTGATTATTATGTTTCTCAGAGTAGGTCTATTAGGGTTTATTCTGTTTGGAGTACATTGCACTTCTTGGATTGTATATTTATCTCTTTCATAAGAGTTAGGACATTTGGGACCATTATTTCCTCAAATATACTTTTTGCCTATTTCCCCTTCTCTCCTCTTTCTGGGAATCCTGTGATGCATATACTAGTAAGTTTCATGTTGTCACCCAACACTGTTTAATGTTTTCTATTCTTTTCTCTATATGTTCTGACTATATGATTTTGATTGTCCTGTATTCTAGTTCACTGATTCTTTCTTCTGCCTGTTCAAATCTGCTGTTGTGTAGCTTTAGTATATTTTTAATCTCTATTATTGTGTCTTTTAGCCCCACAATTTCTATTGTTTCCTTTTAAACTTTCAAACTATTCTTTTTGCTCAGACATTGTCTTCTTAATATCCTTTAGCTCTAGATCCAACGTTAGTTTTTTTCTATCTATATTTTCCTTTATCTCCTTAAATTGATTTAGGAGGTTTGTTTGAACTTTCATTATTTGTTCCAAATTCCGTGTCTCCTCTGAAATTTTAATTTGTTTCTTTTAATAAGCCATATCTTCCTGTTTTTTAGTATGGCTTGTAATTTTTTCCTGATGTCTGGGCATCTGATTGATTTGATGTGCTGACTCTGAAGATCATTATCTCCCTCTTGCCTAGGGTTTTATTGAAGATTGACTGTGTCTTCAGGCTTTTCTTTGACACTTGGCCTATCTTATACTACACCTTTAGAATTACTCATGATTAACTGTTTGCATTTCCTCAGCTCTTCAGCTCTTCCACACCTGATTCTTCCTCTAGATATGCAGTACAACTTTTAAGATAGCCCTTTTATATGCAATTGTTTCAACTCCAGAAGAAAGCTTCTTTTCTTCTGTTCCTTCTCTGGGAATCCTGATCTGTTATGTTTTTTTGTTTTGTTTTGTTTTGTTTTGTTTTTGGAGAATTTTTCCCCCAACTCCTATGATTAGTTTAAACTCTCTCCCTCACTCATACACTTTTCATTACACTTTTCAATTCTGAGACCTGTCTTACCTTACAGCAGCTCAGTTTTCCCCCATCTTGTTCCTGTGAGGGATTTTTGTCTCTGGTTGCTTCTGTGTTGTGGTATCCCTCCCCATGTAGCCAGCTGGTGTTACTATAGAAAGGTCTATGTGGCATTGAAGCCATATGCACCCAAGAAAAATATGTTGCTAAATTTAATCCATTCTTGTGTGTGTGGACCCATTGTAAGTAGGAAATTTGATGAGGCTACATGAGTTAAGGTGTGACCCAGCTCCTTCAGAATGGGTCTTAATTCTATTACTAGAGTTCTTTATGAGAGAATGAAATTCAGACAAAGAGAAAGACACAGAAGCAAGAAGCTGAAAGCAATGAAACCCACAAGAGAAGAGACACTTTTGTATGGGATGCTCTCCAGCTGCTTGTGTTCTGCAAACTTGGGTCCTTGTGCCTAGACAGGTGTGGGGTTCTAACTTGCTGCTGTGAGAGGCTCTATGGTCTACATCCATAGCAGGAGGGATGGGGCTATGCTGCCTCTTTGTGACTCTTAAGGTATGCAGGACCATGTGAGGCGCAGGGGTCTGGACCAGTGAGTCTGGAATGTAAATCTCCTACCTGATTTTGGTGGTGTTTTTTTTTCTCTTTTTGTTCAATTCAGTGTTTTTGGAGTCCTTCCCTTGTCTCTATTGTTCTGGAGAGTTCCAAGCTATTGGGATTTGTCCTTTTATTAGTTGTTTCTGAGGGGAGAATTTTCCATGGGGTGTCTTATATTGCCATATTAATGACATCACCAATTTCAATTGTTTTAAGCAACCTAATTTATGATACTTTGTTACAGCACTAATGGAATATTGCTAAGACACTTCTCTATAATATTTTAAAACAGAAGACATGTAAATTTGCAGTGTTAATTGGACATGCTAAATAAGAACCTTCAGAATTGTGTTTCTACAAAGGTAATTAATTTTTTTTTTTTAAGATTTTATTTATTCATTCATTTATCCCCCCCCCCTTGCTGCTTGTGCTCGCTGGGTCAGCTAACCACACTGCGTGGGTGGGCCTGCCCTCACCAGGAGGCCCCGGGAACCGAACCCAGGGCCTCCCATATGGTAAACGGGAGCCCTACTGATTGAGCCACAGCCGCTTCCCAAAGGTAATTAATTTTAAGTAATTTATGATAGCTGATGGGCTAAAGAAGATTACAATATTAAACACATTAAGAGCCAGAGTTTTGATAGTAACAATTCTATATATAATAATTCTGTGTAGCCTGTGATGAAAAATGGATGGCTCATTGAAACTTGTAATAGAGTATTGAGGCCTGATCAAAGTAATTTTACCCATAGCCTTGGCAGTACCAGAGACTGTAGATATAGAACAAAAGATGCAACAAGTAAAAGTGATTGGTGTTCAGTGATTGATACAACTAATAACCTTTTTTTCAATTCCAATCATGGAAAGGAGCTAACCACAATTCACTGTCATGTAGGAAGTGAATATTTGTACTTGTGTGGACATATGTTCAGGTTATGTTACTAAAAGTGAGCTTAGTGTACCAACAAGCATATATGTTGTTAAGTTTATTAGGTGTTTTTAAAATGTTCTTCATTGGAGTGTGGTATTTTAGCCTTCCATCCTAAAGTTCTGGGAAGTATATTTTAAATGGCCTTGTCTACTGAGTATTTTTTCAAAATATAGGATTTCTTCTGTTTAGTAGGTAAGAAATGGTACCTTTGTGTTGCATTAGTTTGCATTTTATTTTCTTGTGAATGCATTTGAACTGCATTTAAATATTAAAGGGCATTTGTTTTTCTTTTTCTCTTAATTTTCTCATGAAGACACATTCATTATCCTATTATATTGCTATTTTTCTATTATTTAAATAATAATGAGGTTATCTTTTTAGAAATATTTTCCAAGTTTTCATTTTACTTTTGAGTTTAAGATAATTTTTGCTAGTCAGTTTGTTGATCTTTGATAGTTTAAATTATCAGTGTTTCTTTTATTTCCTGAAGATGTAAATCAGTTTTAAATGCTGTCCTACACTCATAAGTTTCACCCAAAGTTTTAAAATATTGCTATAGTTATATTTATTTTATATTACATTGAAAATATCTGAAGTTAAAAATGATATGGAAGTATGGGTCTATTTTATCTTTTCTTTTCAAAAGACTTTTTGGTTGTCCCAACACCATTTGTTAAAAATTTCATCTCTTTCCAAGTCTTTTGAAATGAGATTTGAATCATAGTACAAATGTACTTGTGCATGTATATTTCTCTATTTTTGCTTTATTCCACTTTTCTGTCTAGACTTGTGACAACATCATATGTAATCACTATAAACATTACTTAGTTATTTTAACATCCAGGAGGATTAGCTGTCTCCAGTTTTTTTTTCCCTCTATGGTTTTTTGACCTTTCAGGGCCTTGTTATCTATCCCTATGAACTTTAGGATACATTTGTCTAACTCCAAAGTAAAAACTGGTTGGTATTTGCATTGGCCACTCTGCTTGAACATTAGTAGTGTTTAAGATTCAGAGATTCATACTAACAACACACAAATAGGCAATTGTGGAAAGTTTTCTCAAATTTTCTGATGGGTTGTGGACAAAGAGTGTTCCTATACCCTTCTTCCCTGCAACCATCACACAATATTTCTCATGTTATTAACATCTTGATATCTATCAACACGGGGGTTCCTTGCCCAATGTGCATGTAAGAGCCATTTATGTGACACTGGCTTTTCAAAGAGAGAAAATTTTATTGCCAAGCTTAAAGGCAGGGAGATCAGAAGACCTATTGACCATAATAGGTCTCTTAGAACTGGAGAAACTTTTAGTGTTTTATAGAATTCAAACAAAAGCAGACAGGCTCAAGATGATAGCAACGTTAAGGATAATCTAATTACTGAGCATATACAGATTGATTTTCATGCTTAGTTTACTTAGTTTAAAGTTTATGTTGCTGCCCATGTCAGGCTGGCCAACTCTGATTAGAATTGCGAGATAACTTAAGAATTAGAGTGGTCAGTTCTAGGCTGACTCATTTTAATCAATAAGGTGGCTATGCACAACAGCACCCCACTTCAGGATTGCAAAATAAACTAATAAGATATAAGTGGGAACTGTAGAATTGTCTAGTTACTGTCTAGTTACCTGGTAAGGTCATGCGGTTTCAAAACATAGCAACAGCATTAAAGAAACAAGCCATCTAAGTTCCTGTTCAGTGATTTAAAACAGTTACAGATAATCTGCTTCTGACTACTTAAAAAGGCTAACATGCATCAAGGCTATAATTTGGTAAGATAGCAGTTATTGGTGTTTTCTTTTGGCTGCATTGCAATATATCAGAAGGTTAGTAATTGCTTAAAATACAATTCAGTAACTTAAAAAACACCTTTTGGTCACAATTTTGCATCAGTGTGGCATTTGTTAAAATTCATGCCCTACTATGAATATATTACTGTTAACTAAAGTCCATATTCTATATTAGGTTTCACTCTGTGTTTTGTACTGTTTTGTGAGTTTTGACAAATTCATAATATCACATATCCACCATTTAAATATCATAACAAATAGTTTCACAGCCCTAAAAATGTCCTGCACTTGACTTTTTCATCCTTATCCCCCTCCCTGTGAACCCATGGCAACCATTATTATTTTTGGTCTCTGTAGTTTTGCCTTTTCCAGAATGTCATATATTTGGAATCATGCAGAATGGAAAGTAGTCTTTCCACTTTGGCTTATATTTAGTAATATGCATTTCAACTTCCTCCATTACTTTTTGTGGCTTGATAGTTCATTTCTTTGTATCACTTAAAAATATTCTATTGTATGAATGTACCATAGTCTGTTTATCCTTTTAATTATTGAAGAACATCTTTGTTGCTTCCAATTCCTTGGAATTATGAATAAAATTGATATAAATATTCTTGTGCAGATATTTACATGGTCTAGGTTTTCAACTCATTTGAATAAATACCAAGGAGAACAATTGTCAGATCAGGTAGTAAACATATGCCTAGCTTTGCAAGAAATGTCAAACTGTCTTCCAACATCTGTACCATTTTGCATTGTTACCAAGAATGAATGAGAATTCCTGTTGCTCCACATCTTTATCAGCTTTAGTATAGCCATTGTTTGGATTTCAGCCATTCTAATAGGTGTGGGGTGCTATCTTTCAGATGTTTTCATTGGCAGTTCCCTGACATAGGTTGTTGAGCATCTTTTCATATGCTTATTTGACATCTGTATATTTTCTTTGGTGAGGTGCCTGTTCAAATCTTGTAGCCATTTTTTAATCTGGTTGTTTCTTTGCTTATTATTGAGTTTTAATTAATTTTGTGATGCGTTTCCTTGCTCTGAAATCAATTTTGCTTGAAATTAATATAGATATTCCATATTTCTTTGATTAGATTTAGCATGGTATATCTTTTTCCATCCTTTAAATTTTTTTTTTTTTTTTTGGCTAAGCCAGTAAAAAGAGTTTATTGGGCAATGGGGAAAAAGAACAGAGTTTGCTGAGAAATTGGAGAGGAGGTTAGAAATATGCTTCAAGATTTGATGTGGGCTCCTCTCGGCAGACAGAGCCCATCCCTTCAATTTAATTATATATTTATTTTTATTAGTGAAGTTGTGAGTTCACAGAAAAATCAAGCATAAAATACAGAATTTCCCTAAATACCCTATTATTAACAGTTCTCATTAGTGTGGATCATTTGTTACAATTGATGAAAGCACATTTTTCTAATTGTACTATGAACTATAGTCTGTATTTAACTTAAAGGTTCACTGTTTGTATAGTGCAGTTTCATGGAAATTTTTTCTATTAGCATATATACCACCTAACATTTCTTATTTTAATCACATTCAGATATATACAATTCAGTGATGTTAATGATGTTCACAATATTGTGCTGCCATCACCACTATCCATTACCAGAACATTCTTATTGTTCCAAATAAGAACCCCATATATTTTAAGCCTTAACTTCCAATTCCATATCCCCAGTATCCCCTAGTAACCTATAGTTTGTATTCTAAAATCTGTGTGTTTGCTTATTCTAATTGTTTCATATCTTTGAGATCATCCAATAGTTGTCCCTTTGTGTCTAGCTTATCTCACTCAACATGATGTCTTTAAGGTTCATTCATGTTGTCACATATATCAGACATTCGTTATTTTAATGGCTGAATGATATTCCATTATATGTTTATACCACATTTTGTTTATCAGTTCATTTGTTGGTGAGCACTTGGGTTGCCTCCATCTTTTGGCAATTGTGTATAATGCTGCTATGAACATCAATTAGAAAAATCTGTGTGAATCTGTTTTCAATACTTTCCTTCCTTTCATTTTGTAGATATGGGTTTCCAACCTATATTATTTTCTTGTCTCTGAAGTACTGCACTAAACACTTCATACAAGGCTTTCCTTCTAATAATATACCTGACCTTAGACTTTCCCTTTCAACCACTGTCACATTCATGTAATAGCTCTGCTGGTTACAAGCACCATGATATGCTTTCACCATTTCTTTTCATTTCCAAAGATTTAAAAACAATCGTTTTACCAATTTTGCACAGGTTAACCATCAGCTTTCCATTCTCTACCCTCCTTCTATTTTCTGGTAATCTATATTCTAATTATTAATTCCATGACTTTGCACAATAGATTTAGTTCATAATAGTGCAATCATACAGTATTTATCCTTTTCTGTCTGACTTCTCTCAATATAATGTCCTCCAGGTTCATTCATGTTGTCAAATGCTTCACTACTTCATTTCTTCTTACCCCTGCATAATATTCTATCATATGTATACTCCACAATTTGTTTAACCATTCTTTAGTTGATGGACACTTGGGCTGTTTCCAACTTTTGGCAATTGTGAATAATGCCTCTATAAACATTGGTGTGCAGATGGATGTTTGTGTCTCTGCTCTCAGTTCTTCTGGGTATATACATAGCAATGGTATTGCCAGGTCACATGGCAAGTCTATATTCAAGTTCCTTAGGAACTGCCAAACAGTCCTCCACAAGGGCTGTACCATTCTACATTCCCACCAACAGTGAATAAGCATTCCTATCTCTCAACACCCTTTCCAACATTTACAGTTTTCCAACTTTTTAATAGAAGTGAAATGATATCTCATTGGAGTTTTGATTTGCATTTCATTAATTGCCAGTGATGTTGGACATTTTTTCATGTGTTTTTTTGCCATTTGTATTTATTCTTTGGACAGTTGTCTTTTCAAGTCTTTTGCCCTTTTTTAATTGGATAGTTTGTCTTTTTATTATTGAATTGTATGATCTCTTTGTATATCATGGATAATAAATGCTTATCGGATATGTGATTGCCAAATATTTTCTCCCATTGAGTTGGCTGCCTTTTCACCCTTTTGACAAAGTCCTTTGAGGTACAAAGGTGTTTAATTATTTTTTCTTCTGTTGTTAGTGCTTTGGGTATGAGGTTTAAAAAACTACTGTCTTCCACAAAATCTTGAAGATATTTTCCTACATTTTGTTATAGCAGTTTATGGTTGTTGCTTTTATATTTAGGTCTGTGATCCATTTTTTAAAAAGATACTTAGATTACACAAATGTCACATAAAAATATAGGGGATTCCCATATCCCTGCTCCCCATACCTCCCACATTTTCCCACATTAACAACATCCTTCATTAGTGAGGTACATTCATTGCAATTGATGAACACATTTTGGAGCATTGTCACTAGGTGTGGATTAAAGTTTACGTTGCAGTTTACACTTTCACCCATCCAATTCTGTAGGTTATGGCAAGATATAATAATGGCCTGTATCTGTTATTGCAATGTCATTCAGAACAATTCCCAAGTCCTGAAAGTGTCCTCATATTACACTTGTTTTCCCCTCTCCCTGCCCTCAGAACCTCCAGTGACCACTGCCATCACATCAATGATATAATTTCTTCCATTGCTAGAATCACAATAAGCCTATAGTAAAATACCAGTGAGTCTACTTTAGTCCATAGTTCATTTCCCAATCCTGAGGATTCTGGAAATGTGATGTCCACTCTACCTCTAGTTGATAGGGGGCTATGATCCCACAGGGCCTTTGCCACCTTCTCTAATGGATCTGCAAGAATCCCTTGAGTACAGGGACAATGACTAGTGAAGGAAGATGGACCATTGACAGGCCCTTGATATTGATGACTGTGCATATAAACTTTACTCTTGAAATTGAAACTTAGCCTAGTATTATAGGGTGCCTAAGAGGTGCCTTCTGGGAGCCTCCTTGTTGCTCAAATGTGGCCTCTTTCTAACCCGAACTCAGCATAGGACATGACTCCCAGGGATGAGCCTCCCTGGCACCAAGGGATTACTACCAAGCAACTAACTGTGCAACTGGAAAAAGACCCTGACCAAAATGGGGAAAAGGTAAAGACATATGAGTTTATATTGCTAAGAGTCTTCAAAGTGAGTCAGGAAGTCATTCCAGAGGTTATGCTTATGCACATCTCAGCAGGATCTCATTGACTGCCAAAGTAGATACTACCCCAAATAACAGGACTCCTGAGGGCTCTGGAGACATCCAGACACTATAGTCAGAGCAGATAGCTCAGGAATTTGTTGCATTGCCAGTGGGCCCTACTTTGGAATTTATGCTCCCCACCAGTGTGACAGAGTTGGATTGAGTTGTGGTTTTCCTTGATCCATTTTGAGTTAATTTTTGTATAAGATGTGATATAAGGGTCTTCATTCTTTCTTTCTTTTTGTGTCAATAGTGTTGGAGGCAGCCAGAAAGAGGTGACGCTAAAATGGCCGACCGACAACAAAGAACAAGCCTGATCCTATATTTAGCCTTCTTTGAGGAAGTAGTTCACCCTGCTCCCGTGCCCGCGAAACCTTCCCGCCTTCCACAGATAGCAAACCCTCCCTAGCAACCAACTGTGCCCAATACCAGCCTGCCATATATGCCTTACACGCACTTCCTCTTTTTTCATGCCCTACCCCCTACACCACCCCTCACCCTACTTATAAAAGGCTGTGCACTTCCTCAATAAATTAGACCTGCGTACTTACCTCGTCTCCGCGGTGGTCTTTCCTCCGTGCGCCCTCCACGCCGTCTGGGCCCCGGAACGCTGGTTGCCGCTCAGCGTTCCCCTTCCGCCAACAAGTGGTTCGGAACAACCACAAATAGAAAAGCATGCAAATTATTTTTCTTTTCAAATGGAATGAAGTTTTACTGTAGGTTGATGGGATATGGCTCTTAACTCTCTCTATATATTCTGTTATGACCCTAAAATGAAACACTTAACATCACTGACAAAATAGTCTAGCACAAAACTATTTTTGTTGCTGCAGACACTGAGTCACTGGGTCTAGTGCCTCACAGTTGGAAAGGAATGAGAGGCTGTAGGCCAATTATTTCACAAGGCAAGTTCTTTCACTCAGTGAATGTTGAAATCCCTACAGATTATTCATAAAGTTTGGCACTAAGACTTCAAAAGTTTTATGTTTTTCATAGATATAAAAATATCTTCCAGTCAAGGACTATTTCAGCTAAATTATGCTGTCTGAAGCTTATGAATGTACAAATTGTATCAAAATACTATTTTTCCAATATTTTCTGAAAGCTTTTAGATCAAGAATATCATGATTTTGTGATTAGGTATCAGATCATATATGAACAGAGTCTTCACAGTTATTAATAACTCAATATTGTTAACAGGTCATGTTTTCCCAAATTTATCGACATATTTTAAATAATACCTCCTACTTCAGAAAATAATAAGTTTAAGCAGACCTTTTTGCTTAGATTGACATGATAGTTTTTATATATTTATTTATCTATTTACATTAAATAAATTAGACAAAAAATCAGAAAAAGAAGATAAATGTGGTTGAGTTATTCTGCCAGTATCAGGTATGTAATGTTAGTAATAACTACAGTGTTTCATTAGAATAATGATAGACAAATTCATCAAAGGAACAGAATAAATTCTATAAACAAGCCTACACCATAAGTTCACTCAT
This sequence comes from Tolypeutes matacus, assembly GCA_026826555.1. Taxonomy (NCBI): domain Eukaryota; kingdom Metazoa; phylum Chordata; class Mammalia; order Cingulata; family Chlamyphoridae; genus Tolypeutes; species Tolypeutes matacus. The sequence goes on along the minus strand of JAKSZT010054304.1, from coordinate 38,540,489 downwards.
TTTATTGCAAAGACATCACTGCAATTCAATGGGTGGAAGTCATGTTTATTTCTACAAATTTTGAAAGGAGCAACAGATATCGCTGTGGAAAGAATATGAACCTTGGCTAATTTCTTGTACTTAACATTAAAATAAATTGATGATGGATCATAAATGCAAATGTTAAAGTTAATAGTCAAAAGCCCCTACAAGAAAGAAGAAAAATATATATTTAGGCATCTGTAGTAAGTTAGTATTTCTTAAAAAACACCCAAAGCACTCAAAAAAATTACACTTCAATAGTTATTTAAATTAAATTCTATTTATAAAAAGAAAAAGCGTAAACAATTTAACAAAACAACAATCATAAATGAGATAGATGGTATTTTTGTTTCCTTGGCTGCTCAAGGATATACCAAGAAATGTTCTGAGTTAAACATTGAGAATTTATTAGCTCATTGTTTTAAGGCTAAAAGAGAGTCCAAATCAAGACTTCATCATGGTGATGCTTTGTCCCCGAAGACTGTGGTTCTCTGGTGCTGGCTACTGGTGATTCTTGTTACATAACATGGCACATGGAGGCATCTCCTGGTCTCTCCCTTCTCTTTCAAGGACTGCTGATGTTCAACTTCCAGCAGCTCTCTCTGTAGCTTTCTCTCTTTTTGTCTGAATTTCATACTTTTATAAAGGACTTCAGTAACATCAGTAAGACCCATCCTGATTAAGCTGTGTCACACCTTAAACTGAAATAACTTCCTCAAAAGGTACTATTTACAAGGGTTCCCACCCTCAAGAATGCAATAAGCTTAAGAACTTGTTTTTCTTGGGTATTTATCTCCAAGCCACCACAAAGAGTAAAATGTCATTCCTTTGGAAAATGTCACTAACTACCACTACGATTAAACGTACCTCTTTCTTATAAATCAGACATTGCAAATTGGACATTCTTAAGAAATCAGAGTGTATGCCCACTCAGAGATATATATAGGACAGTTCATTGTATTTTTATACATAATAGGCAAAAAAGGAAACAGACCAAATGAACATTTGCAGGAGAATGGATAAATTTATATCTTTTTCATATAATGCAATACAGCTCAGCAACATAAATCTCACAACTATTCTGTCATGTGAAAGAAGTCAAACATATATATGTACAAAGTGTATTATATAATCCCATTTATATGAAGTTCAAAAACTGTAAAATTTTATCATAACCATTGTTACCTATGGAGATTTAGTGTGCTATGGACTGGGAATAGGCAAAAAGGCACCTTATCTTGTGGTAGAAATTTTCTCTATTTTTTTCTTTGTGTTGGCTATGTGGGTATAGAGTGTTAAAATCATTAAGCTGTATCCTTAAGATTAATTTCATTAATCTTAGAGATATGTTTCAAGTTGAAAGCTATTGCTCTGCTTCAAAATGCTCATAATACAATGAATCCCATCTTTCATCATATTTTTTGTCTACTAAGTCTTAAGGGACAGGTAGCAATTCCAAAGAGATATGAAGAAATTTTTTGGAGTGATGGAAATATTTTATATCTTGATTGTAGAATGGTGACAGATGGGTTCACATACCTGACCCATAATACTGTGTATTATAAATTGACTAAATTAAAAATTCTAGTAGATATAAAGATAAAAAAAACAAACAACATCAGATTTTCCTTGGTACTTACAAGGGCAAGACTATTAGACTTACACCTGACTTCTCAAAATCATTCTGAAAAGGTGAGGGAAAAATGGAGCAGCATTTTCATGAAATTTAAGCAAAGAAAACATTAACCTAGGATTTTTTTTAAGAAATCTAGCCAACAAGTACTTCACGTTTTAAGTCTACCGAAAAATACCTTTAAATGCATGAGAATTCAGAATATACTATATACATGGGCACATTCTGAGGAAACTAGGTAATATCTAAAAATGTAGAGAGCACCTTCCTCCACCAAATGGAAATCTTCAGTTTCTAAAATGGCTTAATATTTTTGAAGTGTTTTGTTTGTTTGTTTTTTGTTTTTGAGAAGGATGGAATGGGAAGTGAAGGTCTTGGAATTCATTTTATTCTCAGATATAAGTATTAACTACTAAGAGAAGACCTGGAAAGCTTGGATAAATAGGATGTTCGTAAGCGCTTCCTGTATTTCTTTGCAGAGCTAAGACTGAAATGAGGATGGTAGCATGAAGAGTTGAATAATTGTGCGAGAAATTTGTTCTGCAATGTATAAAGAATGCAATTGAAAACATGACAGGAGAGAGTTGAGGTGGCAAGTATAATATGCTTACTGATTAGGAAATAAGTGAGAGTTTGAACATACCATTTAACTATAAAAAAAAAGATATCAAATTTTTGAGTAAGGAGATTGAAGTTTATATAACATGTTATGGATATAGATATCCATATGTACATGTGGAGGTATACATATTGATATAGATATATAGAAAAACTAGGACACAAGTAGAAATGCTTTAATGTATAAGAAGAAATAGAAAACACATTAAATAGAAAAAGAAACACTGTAATTATTTAATGACATAATATGACAATTTACAGGAAATATATTACTTAAAACTATAAATTAAAATTGGTTTTCCTTGTTTATTAAAAGACAAGAATGTACAATGAATTCAATAAGTTGTATATAAGAAACGTACCTAAATACCCTGGCTTATAAAACTAAAATACTTTGAGGCATTTAAAAGTATAGGAAAAAAAAGGAGATAGACACACGTAGAGGGAATAATAGTGGTGTTAATGACACTATTAAACAAAATAAAATTTATATTTAAGTACATTAAATATAAAAATAAAGACATTTTATTATCATAAAAGTAAAAATTTATGTAAAATTACAACAGTTATATTTCAGCTCCAATATGTAAAGAGCTTGGAAGTTGTCACTCTTGTTCTCATAATAAAAAGAAAACTGAACAAGCTGAAAATTGGTAAGTCTTTTAAGAGCCATCAGAGAATTGTAAGCCCATGACAAATAGCTGCCACGAAATTTGGAGAGAGGTGAATATAAATGAATTAGAGCTTACAAAGTGAAGAAGTCAGAGAATAAAGATCAATAATAGAACAGGAAACTAATCTAAGTAAAAATGTATTGAATGGAAAGTTATCCACAATATCATATATAAAACCATTTCCAAACAGTAGATGATTGATAAATAGAGATAGACAGATAGATATAGATAGATGTAACACATATATAGAAAAAGGACAAAGGACACATACCAAAGGGTCAACACAGAGGGTCCTTCCACTTATTCAGGAGTGTCTATTGCTCTTGCTGTCTATCCTTTTAATCTAATAAACCTGAGCCATGAATATGAAAGACTTTGAGACTTGTGAGTCCTTAGAGATAATGACCTAACATGAGGTTGGCCATGGAACCTCTGAAATGGTTGGTTTTAAAAAGGATACTTGATAGACATACTCCTGAGTCAGTATAAAACGTCTAAAGTTTATTTGGTAAAAACATGAAGAATGGTTAAGGGATCCTTAATAGCTAGGTTGCCAAGATAACTGTGGACTTAATCACAACTATGTTATAAATGTCATAGGAAGTAAAATATATAAATTTACTCAGAACATGGTAGATCTAGACTGGGAGAGTTAGCTCACTGGATTCAAAAGAAATGGCATAATAATGAAAAGTCAATGAAATGTTCTATTCTTTGGCTACTCTTGACTGCACTAGTGAGAATGAAAGTAGAAATTTAAATTGATCAGAGCCTAGGTGACACAGTGCAATAAATTCTCACCAGTTTGTATTGTGATCATTAAAGACAACTTATTTAAGATGAGGAAAATTGTAACACAAAAGTATTATACCTCTTTCCCCCTGAACATTAAAAAGTTTATACCATTTTGCTGGGTGTCAAGACAAAGAATCTAAGAAACTAGAGAATATAGTAAGAAAGAGCTTACTTGTTTTTAAAAGTATCAATAACTCCTTAAAGACCTTTTACTTGAAAGGGTGCTCAGTATTGTGAATTTAGGAGCTGTTCCCTTGATTTTGATTTCTATGGCATGAACAGTGTGTTTAAGCTAATACAAGACCCTCAAATGCCTACTACGAAGTCTTAGAATGAAGTTAAGCACCAAACAGGTAACGCTGATCTAATGGGATAATTAGTCTGTTGGATAATTGCAGAGAAAGGTTAAATTGATGTATTGAAAAAAAAGGCCACTGTTCTGCTCCTTCCTTGCATGCCAAATGGAACATCCCTGAAGAAGCCATGAATGTGCTGTGAATGCAAGCCATACTAATTCAACTTTAATCATGAATATTTGTTATATTTGTTACCTGATATGTCTCTGATCCAGAGCATGATAAATGCTGTCATAAAACATACTCTGATAGCTTGCCCTCTCTACCGCCACTGCCCCCTTGCATACTATTTATTTATTGTTGAGAAGTCAAGATAGAGTGAGAGAAAATCTATAAGGTTTATTGTAATAGTTGTTGTTAATGGGCTTTCCTGATGCCAGAAAAGCAGAGCAATTCAAAGAAAGGGCAAAAAATAAAAGCAGTGGGTGGGAGTGGAGCACAAGAGGAAATAAAGGTAATATGAATTGGGTAGAAAATTTACATGGCCATTAAATAAATGAATGAACAGGTAAAGTGAGATTGACTATGTAAAAATGAAAGCGCTGATGTGACCTTAGCAGAGGATATGGGGATCCACAGAAAATTTTCCTTCTGCTCCAGTATAATAGGATCCTTGGGTATAATTTTGACTTTTCAAACATCAAGAAGTTATCACTGTCAAAGACAAGTTTAGGGGAACACTTCTGGAAAAGTTTGCAGAGTAGGGAGTTACATGAGTCACTCTTTCTTCAAAAACAACTAGTGGACAAGCATAAACTGTCTGAAACAACTGTTCTGGGGCTCCAGAGGCCAGGGGAACACTGTGAAGAATCCAGGGAAGAGCAGGATGAAGAGACTGAGATGCTATGGCCAAAACTGTGTATAACTAGCTCTGTGGTGGTGACTGTGCCCATTATCTACCCTCATGGCTAGCTGCCTTGGGTCTGGTAACTGGTTGGCTGCTGTAAATGGAGAAGGACATGGAAGCCCTCCTCCTTAGGAGCAGGGAGAAGGATGGCAGCTTAGTATTGATTTTGATTTTTGATTGACAAATATGGATCACTGGGTTCCAACTTTGAACCACAGTTTTACCAAACCTGGACAGTAACCACCTAGCCATTATTTCAATACTACCCCCAACAGGGGCAGAGCCAGTGGAGGTGGAAACACATTGTCTTCTTAGGGTTGAGAGGAAATCTTTTCCAAAAAGTGCCATCTGTTGGGCAGTACAGGAAAGCACAGTTTTGGGGCAGTGATAAAAAGAATTTTGCTGTCTTTCCTGACCCTCTTCCCATGCCCCTTTGGAACTGCTCTGTGCTCCCTCTGTGGGTTCCAGCCCTTTTTAGCTTGGTTAAGCAGCTGACTTGGGAAAATCCTCTTCGGAGTAACCCTCCTCCCAGAATTTGCCTTCCAATCAAAAGCAGATAAAAGCAGTGAAATTAAAGTGAAAAAAACAAAAAAACAAAAACACCTCCAGAAGCAACAAGGCAAAACAAAAATAAACAAAACAGATCAAGATTCCTGGAGTAGGAACATAGGAAAGAAACTTTTTCCTAGGGTGAAACAATTGCACAGATAAATCTTTATAATTGTATTACATACCCAAGACAAGAATCAGATGTAGAAGAGTTAAATAAACCTGATCAGTTAAAAACAGACATTTCTAGAGGTCTAGAATAAGTTGAACCAGGTATCAAAGAGCCTTAACACAAAGCCAATCAACAATAAAACCCTAGGTAAGAGAGAGAAATTGATCATCAGAATAAACTCATCTATTGCTTTTTTGTTCTCATTTTCATTTATTTCTGCTCTAATCTTTATTATTTCTTTCCTTCTCTTTGCTTTATTGGTTTGCTGTTCTTTTTCTAGTTTCTCAAGTTGTTCAGTTAAATCTTTGAGTTTAGCTCTTTCTTGTTTCTTAATATAGGCATTTAGGGCTTTAAATTTCCCTCTCAAGACTGCCTTTGCTGTATCCCATAAGTTTTGATATGTTGTGTTCTCATTCTCATTTGTCTCAATATATTCACTGATTTCACTTGCAATTTCTTCTTTGACCCACTGAATATTTAGGAGTGTGTTGTTCAGTCTCCACACATTTGCAAATTTCCTTTTTTCCTGTCTGTTATTGATTTCTAGTTTCATTCCATTATGATCTGAGGAGGTGTTTTGTATAATTTCAATCTTTTTATATTTATTGAGAACTGTATTGTGACCTAACATGTGGTCTATCCTGGAGAATGATCCATGGGCACTTGAGAAGAATGTATAACCCACTGAGTTTGGATGTAGTGTTGTGTATATATCTGTTAGGTCTAACGTGTTTATCATATTGTTCAAGTTCTCTGTTTCCTTGTTGATCTTCTGTCTAGTTGTTCTATCTAATGATGTGAGAGGGGTGTTAAAGTCCCCGATGATAATTGTGGAAATGTCTATTTCTCCCTTCAGTTTTGCCAGAGTTTGTCTCATATATTTTGGGGCACCCTGGTTAGGTGCGTAGATATTTATGACTGTTATATCTTCCTGGAGGATCATCCCTTTTATTAATATATAATGGCCTTCCGCATCTCTTATCACTTTTTTGCATTTGAAGTCTGTTTTGTCTGATATTAGTATAGCTACCCCTGCTCTTTTCTGTTTACTATTTGCGTGGAGTATCTTTTTCCAACCTTTTACTTTCAGCCGGCTTGTATCCTTGTGTCTGAGGTGAGTTTCTTGTAAGCAGCATACGGATGGCTTATGTTTTTTTATCCATTCTGTCAGCCTGTATCTTTTGATTCGGGAACTTAATCCATTCACATTCAATGATATTACTGAAAATGCACTATTTATTTCCTCCATTTTATTCTTTGGTTTTCATATGTCATCTTATTTTTGTCTTTCTTTTTACTCTTTCGGTTATCCTTTCTGCTTTTCTTTCTTCTATCTCTCCTCCAAGCCTCTCTCTCCTGTCTTTTACTTTCAGGTTCTAAGGCTTCCTTTAATATTTCCTGCAAAGGTGGATTCTTTTTTGCAAATTCTCTCAGTTTCTGTTTGTTTGTGAATACTTTATATTCATCTTCATATTTGAAGGACAGTTTTGCTGGATAAAGAATTCTCGGCTGGCAGTTTTTCTCTTTCAGTTTCCTAATTGTATCATAGCACTGTCTTCTCGCCTCCATGGTTTCTGAAGAGAAATCTGCACTAAGTCTTACTGGACGTCCTTTGTACGTGATTGTTTGCTTCTCTCTTGCTGCTCTGAGAATTTTCTCTTTATCTTTTACATTTGACATTCTGAATAATATGTGTCTTGGCATAGGTCTATTTGGATTTATTCTTATTGGGGTACGGTGTGCTTCTTGGACATGTAACTTCATTTCTTTCGTGAGAGTTGGGAAATTTTCAGCTATTATTTCCTCAAATACTCTTTCTGCCCCTTTTCCTTTCTCTTCTCCTTCTGGGACTCCCATGACACGTATGTTCTTGCGTTTTGTGTTGTCATTCAACTCTCTGAGCCCCTGCTCAATTTTTTCCATTCTTTTCTCTCTCTGTTCTTTTCTCTCTTTAATTTTAGCTGCTCTGTCTTCAGTATCACTTATTCTTTCTTCTATCATTTCGAGTCTGCTGTTGTATGCTTCAAATGTATTTTTTACTTCACCTTCACCTATTGTGTCTTTCATTCCCATGAACTCCGTTACTTTTCTGTTCATGATTTCAAATTCTTCTTTACGTTCGCGCAATGACTTCTTGATGTCATTGATCTCTTTAACTATATTCTCTTTCATCTCATTAATTTGATTTTGGAAATGTGTGCTCATCTCACTGATTAGTTCTCTCAAATTCTGCATCTCTTCTGGGACTTTGCTGTATTCCTTTTCTTGGGCCATGTCTTCTATTTTCTTAGTATGGCCCGTAATTTTTTGCTGGTGCTTAGGCATCTGGTTAGTTTGTATTTTACTTAGATGCTCTATCTCTTTCTCTTTTATGGGGTTTTAGTGGCAGGCGGCTGTGAGTTACCACCGGTCTTTGATTTTTGGCTCAACCTTGATTGTTAGGATTGTTCTGCTGGTTGCTCAAAACTGGGCACTGGACCCAGTAATTGGTTGTAGAGTCGTTTCCTAGGGCCTTGGGCAGGGAGGCTATAAAGGCCAGGAAAAGCCTCTCTTACATATTAATTTTCTTATGTGCACTTCCTTGGTCTGCCAGGAGACGGCGTTTGTTGGCAGCTCTCAATTCAATGCCTGGTTGGAGCGTATTTGTTGTGACGCAGACCAGATCAATGTGATAGAGCTTCCTGTCTGGGGGCTAAGAGCCCTGTGATTCAAACTTTCTGCGACAGTTTCCAGACTTCTCTCATAGTGCCCCCATTTTCCCAGCTAGGAAATATTTCCACTCCCTTCTGAATCCTCAACAATCAGTCCCTGTTAGTAGAGGAGGAGATTGGGAGGTTTGTATATCTTTAGCCCCTAGCAGGCTCCAAGGCAAACAATGGCGCAGCCCCACCCAGCCTGGAAGGGCTCTCGGGACAGGGCAGACCAAACCTGGGAGTCCAAAGCAGGGTCAGCCCCAGGCTCTCTCTCCCCTCTCCCGTGTTGTCCTCAACAATTAGTCCAGGCTAGAAGAGAGGGAGGTTGCGAGGGTCGGATTTCTCCAGTCCTTTCTAGGCTCCCAGTGCAAGCCGCCGTGTGGAAGGGTCCAGGGGGCTCTGCAGCCCAAATTTTAGGTCAGAACCTGAGTCAGCCTAAGGCAGTGTCCCTCTCTCTCCCCTTTCCGGGATTGGCAGATCCCTGAAGCCCCCTTTGTCTGTAGTTGCAGGTCCAGAGGCCCGAGAGTTCTGAAGAGTGTGGGGGAGGGTGCTGGCAGCAGCAGAAGCTGCTACTTGCAACTCACAGTTCTGTAGTCGCGATTTCCCTCTTCTGTCCCTCTCTCCTCTAGGTGGTGTGCAGCCTTCACCTGTTGTCTTAAACCCTAGAAGATCTTTTTCGGGGCTGTTTCAGCTTGTCCTCTAGCTATTTTTCTGAAGAAGAGATTCCCGTGTCTTACTAGTCTGCCATCTTCCCGGAAGTCCCTAAGGGTTTTTTTTTTTATGTATTTTTGTGTATTTGTCCTAAGGTTTTTTTTTAATTTTTTTATTTTGTAGTATCTGTAAAAATTTTTACTTACACAATGATATTTTACAGTTTTACCATTTTTATAAACTCTTTGTTGTTTTCTGGTAATTCTGTTTTGAGTTATTAATGTAATCATTCTAATTTTCACATGCTTAGTTTCTCTCCTAAAAAACATTTAAAAAGTTTTGTTTTTAGCATGTCTGTGCTTTTATTTTTAAATTTTCTTCTTTGTAAACAAATTTCATTGTGTTAATACTTTTTATTCAGTCTCATAATCTCTCCCTGTTCATTGGTGTATTTAGTTAATTTTATTTAATCTCAATTACTGATAATGTTGGAAAATTGCTACCATGTTACCAATTGGTTTTGTTTGTCTTATTTATTCATTACTTCCATACTATTCTTCCTCTACTTTTTAAGATTATTATAATAGTCTTTAGCATTTCTTTTTACATAGTTTATTGGCTATTATTTGGCCATCTATTTTTTGATGATCTAGATGTCAAATGAAATCATTTACCACATGTAAATAAAGCATAAAAGAGTTTATTGAAAGGGACAAACTGTTATGAACTGGGAGATATGAAACCTAAAATGGAATGAGTCTCAATAGCCATCAGGTTATTATCTGCTCACAACGGCATTAAGGGAATATCCAAGTGGGGGTTACAATGTTTTTTGTTTGTTTGTATTCTATTGCATAGGGGTGTCTAATATCAGGGAGCAGACACACATTTATTTTATGGTATGCTTGTTCATTCTGAGAAGCTCTGTCTACTGGACTGCAACTGGCTTATCTCAGGTGTGTATGACTGCAATTTTATCGAGTGTGTGCCATTTTTCTCAGACAGCCCCAGGAGTCCATTGTTTCTGTGCTCTGGAAACTCCTTTGTGGGAAAGAGGTAGGTGCAGGCAAGACCCAATGCAGGAAGCCATTGTATTTTTAATTAGCATAGGACTTACAAAATGCATTTTAATGTTTCAAAGACTAGGCTAAATTAATATTTTAGTGCTCCATGTAAAGGTAAAAACCTTGAAATCATAGTTTTTCTTATCCCCTCACAAAATGTGTGCTGTTTTTGTCACATACTTTCTTTTAATATGTAACAAAATATTTTCATTATTTTTTTAAATTCTCTATTGTCTTTTAACAGAATAGAGTGAGGAAAAACATATGCCTATATTTACTCACATTTTACCACTTTCAGTGATCTCCATTCTTTTCTGGAGATCAAAATTTCCAGGTGGTATCAATGCTCTTTCTTAGAATTTCTTTTAGCATTACTGTAGTGTAGATGTGATACAAAAAATTTCCTTATGCCTAGGTTTACATCAAATGTGTTTATTTCACTATTACTTCTGAAGACTATTTCTGTTAGATACAGAATTATTTTTCATCACTTTTTTTAGTGTTTTAAAATTGCTGTAGTTTAGTTGTCTAGCTCCTTTCATTTTGTTGAATAGAAATCTGCTTACAGGATTAGCATTGTCTCCTATGTATTATTGCACCTTTTGCTCCTTTCTCCTTACCAGGTTGCTTTCAAAATCTTCTCTTTATCCTTGGTTTTCAGCAGTTTTATTATTTTATGGCTCATTGTGATTTTTTAAAAATTTATCCTTCTTGTTAATAGCTGGATGAGGATAGCCTATTAAAGGGAGGTGAGGTTTGAGTGATATTAATCTGAAACAAGAGAAATCATAGTATGTGTCAGAAGAAATTGTGCCCTAAAGAAAATATGTGCCAAAGAAACTTAGTTAAAGAATATTTAAATGCCAACAAGGTGCTGGATCTTTTGTCCTAGCTAGGATGATCTAATATGACTTAGGCAAAAAAATCAGTTTGCTTTCCTAAACCCATGAAAAAACACATTTGCTAGGGTCCATATATGCTATTTTTTACAGAGACTCCTATGTAATGAAGAAAAATGAAGGGAAGTAAAAGAAAAAAGAAAGTTGTAGTGACATGATCTGAATGTTATTCACATATGATTCAACTGGCAGGGAACAAAACCTCTCTTGTTTTCAAGAAATGTTTTGTTTTATTAGAAGTATCTTATATTACTTTGGAGCCAATCCATTCCTGTTCCCACAGAAAGTTGTGCAAATACATATGTGGTGATGAATTTAAGAAATTCTTGTGGGGAAGCGGCTGTGGCTCAATCAGTAGGGCTCCCGTTTACCATATAGGAGGCCCTGGGTTCGGTTCCCGGGGCCTCCTGGTGAAGGCAAGCCTGCCGGCACGGCGTGGTTAGCTGACCCAGTGAGCACAAGCAGCAAGGGGGGGATAAATGAGTAAATAAATAAAATCTTAAAAAAAAAAAAAAAAAAAAAATTCTTGTGAAACCACGGACGGGAATTATTTAGAGATTATGCAAGGTTCTTTGAACTTTGATGTTTAGTTAATGACATCAATTAATTAGTTTCATTTAGTGCACTAAAACTTGAGTCACACTTAGCAACTGCCACTGGATCGGGTTTCAAGCCCAAAACAGCATAACTGGAATAAATACACTTATATACTGTCAGGAATACCTAACATGCTGTTCCTCATCCATGTCATTCTCACCTTCTGGGTTTCCTGTGCTCAAGGACAAGGTATGTTGAAATGAGATCTGAAGATAAGCTTCCCTTGTAAATATAACTTTATGACACATCTACTTTCATGTGTTTATAGTTTTGGGTGAAATTGGCTGATAAGAATATTCTGTATTGTGAGATCATAATAAAATGTTATCTCTCTATGGGAAAATTATTTTTTACTCACCTAAGATGAATGTTTTCCCTTTTTTTCGGAGCTCTATTGTGTAAAAATCCACTCAATACTGATTATGAAGACGTGAATGCACTCATAAAAACTTCACAGGAAAAGCTAGATTCTTACTCCAGAATGTTCTAAGATTCTTATTTGTAATACAATGATATTTGGGGGATTATGGATATCTTTTTAATCTTAATTATGGTGATGGTTTCACAGGTTCATGTGTTATAACTTATATAATTGTATATTTGAAACTAGTGATGCTTGTTGTATATCCGTCATATGTAAATACAGCTGTTTAAAGACATTAATTTCACTAATAATTTAATATTTTAACAATATTAGCAGCATGTAAAAAGAAATGGCTCTTCTAACAACAATTAGAATATATACTTACTATTTAGTAAATTTCTAATAAATTTTAATATATATCTGAGTTTGCTGTCAAATGTTGAAAGAGATTTTTTTGTTAAATCACTTCAGTGTTACATATAGAAATTCTTCATTGTGACATTATTTTAAAAGTCACTCAATATCTTTTATTTCCCAGTCATTTCATTTCCAAATCATTGTAAATGAAACCTCTTACGAGTTTTAGGATATCTCATTAAATACCAAGTATGAACAGAATATTTATCACTCTTCCATATTCTTAGGGTACAGAAAGAATTCATTTAAAAACTTACTGCATGTTGGGTTTAGTATGTTTTTTAGATCTATTTGGGCAATTCTCTTCACTATCAACAGTAACCAACAATTCCCTTTACTAACAACAACAACAAATTTTCCAGGCCTAAATATCCCAGTTAAAATACCCTTGTATACTTACCTGGCAGGGGAGATACCATGATCACGAAGGTGGTTTCCCAGGGTGAGGCTTATCCATTGCATTACAGATGTGCTGACCCCTGCCATTTCCCCAAATGTGGAAAACTCAACTGCATAATTTGTGGTATGGGAGGACTGGGTTTGCCCTCTTCCCTTGGAGGGAAAAAAAAAGTACCCTTGTCCTCCATTTCGCATATAATGAGTAGCTTTTAGTTGAACTGTTATATGTATCTTTTAAATCAAGTTAAAATATATGAAAACACAAATTAAACAGAAAAAGTTAAAGAAAAATAGTCCTATATTGAGGTAATGTCTTGAGGTAATGTCTTGACCTTAGAAGAAAATCAAACAATTTTCTCAAAGGTACTATAAAAAAGAAAGATGATATTTATTCATATTTTGAAAAGGTTAATCATAATCACAAAATATTTTCATACTTTACACACACACACACACACACACGTATCTACATACATATTTCTAGAATATTTCAGAATTACTAATTAAGTCATGGTAATAGCGTTCAATTTTCAGTGGTAGTTGTTTTCATGAATATTTTTATATTCAAATCCTCTTCACAGAAAATGTGAGAGATACCGGAAATGAATGGAGAGCTGAAATCAGCCTCCCTTGATCAATTTCTTATACCAAGGAGGTCAACTGGAAAGAACCACTTTCATTGTCTTCCTTAGTCTGTGCATTTTTGTGCAGATTTTAATCTTAGAAATATTTCCAAAAAATTTACACAACATCTGACCACCAAAACGACCTCCTCAAATGCCTGGTCTCCAAATTATTAATACAAGTGGAATAATTAAGCTAGATTCAATAATAAACTTATCAAAATGATTAAAAAATAATGTGTAACTATTCATTAAATTAGGATATTCTTTTTCTCCAAGAGAGAACTTGTGAATTTCCAGAAATAAAACATGGAAGTTTATACGATGAAAACATATATAAACCAACCTTCCCAGTTGCTATGGGAACATATTTCTACTACATCTGCAATCATAGCTTTGTGTCTCCTTCACAAACCCTTTGGACTCGAATAACCTGCACTGTGGAAGGATGGGCTCCAACACCCAAGTGTCACAGTGAGTAAATGCAGATGCCCTGATCATTTTTTCTGGATAAATCATTTAGTGAGTGGAAAGAGAGGTACCAGAAAAAATCAGAGAGTCCTATCAAAATCATGGGGTAGGGACTGGATGAACTAGCAATGATGATATCTGTCATTCTTCTACTTCTGTAAGGAGCTGTTTATGAAAATCACATCAGAAAAAAAAAAGATACACTTTTGTGGAATATCTAAATATTTTAATTTCAAGTACTAATAATCTATTTTTTCAATCTATATACTCATGGGCACTAAAATGACCACAGTTTTTCTCAAAGAGCTTATTTTTATGCATAATTTCTTATTTGAAGTATGTGAGTTGTAAATATTCAAAAAGCATTTGTTTTACAGTTTCCCCTTCTTTTTTGATTTCCATTGATTACATCTTTATTCCTTAATAATATATTTGTCTCACCCTTTAAATGAGTTTAAAGAATAGTAAGCGATTTGAAGAAAAAATCCTGACAGATAAAAACAGGCTAAGGAGATAAAAGTCATCTTCTTCCTCCTCTGGAAAGCAACTTATGAGGATGAAATGAACAATAAAAACAATAACCTACTTGAAAATCTAAAAGAACTTTACAAGTGTAAAAGAAAACACATACACATACCTACACACATATACACAAAATAAAGATTAATGGCATTACATATTAATTTTCCTTTTTTAACATGGTAGTTCCTAAGAAACTAATTTTTACACTTGATTTCTGTATTGAAGATTATAAAATGTAATTCTTTTTCATTCTGAGATTTTTATTAGTGATATTTTGAATCTTTAGGACAGTGCTTTTTCCCTTCTGTGAAAAATGGTCATTCTGTTTCTTCCGGACAAACACACCTGGAAGGTGACACTGTACAAATTGTCTGTGACACGGGCTTCAAACTTCCCAACAACCAGAGCAACATTACATGTGCAGAGGGTGGCTGGTCCACCCCTCCCAAATGCAGCCGTATCTGTAAGTAGAATATTGTTCTCATTGATCCTGGTACATTTTCTGATTTTATAAAGAAATAACACTATTCGATGTGTGGATTACTGCTTTCTTGCTAGTGCCATCTATTTGTCTGTGGTTCCAATTGTGTCTAAGTATATATGCAAATCTCCAGATAATCTCTATTTAAATCAAATTTTCTACTTATATAAATTAAATATAATCAATAATAGAAAAAAAGTAGTCAAAGACAAACTGAAAACACAATTTTCAGTGCTGCAGTAAATGTCAGCACCAATTACAAATCAAACAAAACATAATCTTATGTTCCGTAAACACTAATTTAATGTTTGCAGTGAAATTATTCAAAATAAATTAACACTAAATAAGGATAAATTGTTTTAGATAAAGTGACATTAGAAATATTTAATCTGTAATATGATATGGCTAACTACACGTATTTATGGCCTTTAACTTTGTTGGAAAATGTTAAATTCATATAACACAAAGACTTTAACAAAAAAGTATTGAAAATTTCGAAATTGCAAAAAGTTTATATTTCTGAAATTGAAGTTTCTCTTTATTATTTAGAATATATAAATCTTTGCCTTCGGATACAATATTAAAAGTAGGACTATATTGAAGCCAAACTCAAGTGGATTTTCCCATTTGTTTATATAAGTACAAAACTTTGGGACCTCAGGAAGTAAGGTCCCTACCACACAGACAAAGCCTAAAAGTCCTTATTTATATGCTCATTTAGCCTCTACGTCTTCCTTCTCTAGTGATGAAAACTGGCTATCATTGATACTTCTAATAAATTTTTATTTTGTGCCTTTTATATGCCAAGCACTATTATGCGTGCAGGTGTTGGAGAGGTGTATGAGAATACTGTCTCTTTATTCACAGATATAATGTCATCTGGGAGCATAAAAATAGAACTACATAGAATAGTAAAGGTAAAAAAATTGATTACAAATGATGCACATGAGAGTGGATAGTTCATATGTGAGAAGGAAACTTGGTGGGCAACTTTCGTGAATATTTTTTTGTTTTTGTTTTTTTAATATATTTTTTATTTATTTTTAAAAGATACTTAAATTACATAAAATATTACATAAAAAAATATAAGGGATCCCCATATGTCCCACTCCCCAGACCTCCCACTTTCCCCCACATTAACAACTTCTTTCATTAGTGTGGTATATATTCGTTGCAATTGATGAACATATTTTGAGGTGTTGCCACTAAGCATGGACTATAGTTTACATGGTAGATTACATTCTCCCCCACTCAATTCTGTAAGTTATGGCAGGATATATAATGGCCTGTATCTGTTACCGCAATATCATCCAGGTCAATTCCAAGTCCTGAAAATGCCCTCATTACACCTATTTTTCCCTCTCCCTGACTTCAGCACCTCCAGTGGCCACTGTCTCCACATCAATGATATAATTTCTTCCATTTCTAGAATCCCAATGAGTCTATAGTAGAATACCAGTAAATCCACTCTAGCCCATATTTTATTACCCAATCCTGAGGATTCTGGGATGGTGATGCCCACTCCACCTCTAGTGAATGTTGTTTTGGTAATCCTCTCCAATTGTTGACTTTAAGGTTGAGATCTATTGTGAAGAAGTCAGATACATGAAACAGTCTTAAGGCATTACAGGACTCCTGTTGTTGAAAGCAAAACTGAAGGCTCATGATGAGGGCAAGAGTATGGAATTAATTTATTCAGGCCTTATCAGTCATGACAATATTTTGAATTATACTCCAGGTGTGATAATAAACAACTAGCATGTTTTCAGCAGAGAAATGAGGCTAATTGAAATAGTTTACTCCTATTTTATCAATTCCATTGTTCTTCCGTCCTTCCTAGAAACTCAAACTTTCCTAATTTACCTTTTCTTTATTATTTTAAGAAACTTCTTTATCCCTTTTTAAAAGATAGATCTGCTGGAACAAACTCTCTTAGTTTTTTTTTTTTGTTTGTTTGTTTGTTTGTTTGTTTGTTTTGCCTGAGGATATCTTTATTTCCCCCATATTCCCTGGTGTTGACAGTTATTTTATTGCAGCACTTGGAATATTATACTCTGGCCTCCGTGGTCAGATGTAAAACCCATTCTCATTTGAATACTTAATCGCCTATTGTATCATTTCTTTCCAGCAGATTTCAAGATTTTTCCTTTTTCTTTAGTTTTCAGCAGTTTGATTGTGATGTGTCTCAACATCACTTTCTTTGGAATTCTCTTATTTGGAGTCCACCCAGTTCTGGACTATGTAGACTTATGCCTTATGCTCAATTTGGGAACTTTTCAGCCATCAGGTTTTTAATTTATTATTAACCGCCACAACATTTCTCTTCTCTTTTGGGACTCCTATGTTTTGTTATTTCCCCACAGTTGCCTGATGCTCTATTTGTATTTGTTTTGTTTTATTTTGTTTTGTTTTCAGTATACTTCCGACTGGGTGATTTCCATTGTTCTAACTTCAAGTTCATGGATTCTGGTTTCTGTCATAGCCAATCTATAATTAAGCACATTCAATGATTTAAAATTTTTTTCTAGTATTATAGTTCTTGAGGATTTCAAAAATCGCTGTTAAATAATTCCAAATTCTGTGTCACCTTGTTGTTCACATCTATTGATGGATTTTGTCTTGTGAGATTTTCCTTATTATTGGTAGGTTCAGTGATTTTCAAATATATCTCAAAAATTTTGGATATGTTATATGGCTTGAAACTTTGATTTTACTTAAGTCTTCTATTTCAGTAGCTTCCATTGCTATCATGCAGAGTGCAAGTTCAGGCTCACCACTTGGCCTCCCCTGACCCCACGGAAAAAGTGGTAGGTGCCTTGTTATCTCAGGTTGTTGGAAGTCTAGGTTCCTCACTTGGCCTTGCTGATCAGGGGTTGACAGACCTTTGGTTACTTCTATAATGTTTTCTTAGAGAAGGTCAGGTATTTGTAAAAATGGTTTCTGTCTTGCTAGGTTGCTCTTTTCCTAGATTTTAGGCTTGAGACAGCAGTCTCTTTTTGGGACTTTTTTGTCTAAACCTGATATCATTTCTGGGTTGCAGTCTTCTCCAACTCATAGTCCAGGATATATATATACAAGAGGCAAGGAGAAAACTCAAGTAACTCACTGCAGTGTTATTCTTTGAGTCCCAAATTCCTAGTTAGTTCTACTTCTCTACTTTTACCTGAGTGTCCTTAATTTCATTCTACAAATATATTCAGCATTTTTAGTTGGACTTAGATGAAGAAATGGGAAAAATGTTTCTACCGCATCTTGTCCATTAGTGGAAACCAACAAATTCCTCTATTTTATACAAATTGTATTCTTTGAAAATTTTCAAGGACTTGGTGCTTCTTTGGTAATAAAAGTTAAAATCAAGAAAAATATTTAGAGACCTGAAGTACTCTGAGGTATGTTATATAAAACAACAAGAGCTCCTAGAGTGGAACATTGATATACGGAAAAAAAATTTAATATTGGAATACTACAAAGCAAACATATTTATAGATACTTTGCATGTGATTTATTTAATGTGGAGTGATAGGAAGGGATGATAAATGGTGTAATTCTCAATATATATTTGATAAGAATTTCTATAGTGAAACATTTTTATTATTAGAAAGTACATTAGTCTTGATATCTTATATTGTGTTGTACTTTTAATATGTAAATTGATTCACACTCAATAAATAATATTTTTTAGATTCTAAAGGAAAATGTGGGCCTCCTCCTGCTATTGACAATGGAGATTTGACCTCATTCCCACAAAAAGAATATGCTCCAGGAATGTCAGTGGAGTATCAATGCCAGACCTATTATGTACTTCAAGGCAACCCACATGTAACATGCAGAAATGGGCAGTGGTCAGAGCCACCAAAATGCTTAGGTAAGTTTCTCAGTATTTCATGGATGCTGGAAAACCAGAGTGAAAAACGTGATCTTTGGTTATTTATGATAGAAATTAATTGAACAACCAATCTGCTGAGTACTTGACTATCAAGTATTAATATGTGTGGAAACAAAGATTAGGAAATTATTATGCAAACACAATGTTTTTTCAATACAAGACTTTTAATGTGATAATTCATATCATCAATCTTTGATAATAAAATTTAATTATCACCCATTAAACATAATACCTTATTTTCACAGCATTTATATTTTCACTTTTTTTTTCAGTTTTTTTTTATTTTTTTATTTTTTAAAAGATATTTCGATTACATAAATGTGACAGAGAATATATAGGGGATTCCCATATGCCCCGCTTCCCACACCTCCCACATTTTCCCACATTAGCAACATCTTTCATCATTGTGGTATATTCATTGCAATTGATAAACACATTTTGGAGCATTGCCACTAAGCTTGGATTATAGTTTACATTGTAGTTTACACTCTTTCCCATTCAACTCTGTAGGTTATGGCCGGATATATAATGGCCTGTATCTGTCATTGTAATGTCATTTAGGATGATTCCTAAGTCCCGAAACACCCCTCTATTACACTTGTTTTTCTTTCTCCCTAACCCCAGAACATCCATGGGTCACTGCCTCCACAACAATGGTATTTCTTCCATTGCTAGAACCACAAGTCTATAGTAGAATACTAGTAAATTTATTTTAGTCCATAGTTCATTTCCCAATCCTGAGTACTTGAGATGATGATTCCCACTCCATCATTAATTGAGGGGGCTTTGATCCTATACATCTGATGGATGGGACTCTCTTGCTTGCAGTTGTAGGCAATTTTGGTTCCTTGATATGTTGTTTGTCCATCATCTCCTCCCCATTATTTGTGCTGGGTGAGTTCATTGAACTGAAGAGTAGGTGTTGCAACTCTGTTGAGATTCAGGGCTCAGCTGGCACATGGACAGCCCAAAGATTTAAGTCTCTTGGATGTACTCCTACCAACTCTAGCACTAATTATAGGTTCAAATAGAAGGACAGAAGAGTCATGCATAGGGAAACTACTGCTGAGTCTAACTCAGTCACACCATGGAGCATAAATACCAGATTAGGGCCCACTGGGAAGGGGCCAAATTCCTGAGCTGTCTGCCCTGGCTCCATACCTCTCCATACCCTGAGGAGCTTTGCTATTTGAGGTCATATCTACTTTGGCTGTCAATGAGATCCTGATGAGATGTGCATAAGTGCTACCTCTGAAATGGCCTCCTGACTCACTTTGAAGTCTCAGCCATACAAAATCATTTGTCTTTAGCTTTTCCTCCTTTTGGTCAAGGTGACTTTTTTTTTTTTTTTTCCAGGCACATTGCTTGTTGGTAGCAATCCCTTGGTGCCAGGGAGGCTCATCCCCAGGAGTCATGTTCCATGCTGGGGGAAAGTTATTGCTTTTATATGCTGAGTTTGGCTTAGAGAGAGGCCACATTTGAGCAACAAGGAGGTTCCCCATAGGTAACTCTTAGGCCCCCTACA
The DNA here is from genome assembly GCA_026826555.1 of Tolypeutes matacus. Taxonomy (NCBI): domain Eukaryota; kingdom Metazoa; phylum Chordata; class Mammalia; order Cingulata; family Chlamyphoridae; genus Tolypeutes; species Tolypeutes matacus. The sequence continues at coordinate 38,520,232 of JAKSZT010054304.1, read as the reverse complement.
TCTCTAAGCTAAGTTTCAATTTCAAGAGCAAAGGCTCATAAGCATAGTCATCAATATCAATGGTCCTTCAATAGACCATCTTCCTTCACAAGTCATTGTCCTGTACTTGGGGCATTCTTGCTGTTCCATTAGAGAATGTGGCAGAGCTCCCCTGGATGGGAATTAGATATTCTTTTGGTTATAGTGTGAATCTCCACCCACCATGACAATGCCCCCTGAATATTTGAAAACATTTATATTCCTTTTATGTATACCTAGGTGAACTTCCTCCCATGGATCCCTCCTCACTAACACCCCACACCAATGATTCTCCCCTGTCACAGTTGTAACCTTTCTGTGATCTAAAACTCTTCAAAAATGAAGTCAATAAAATAGCCACATACAACGAATAAGAAAATGAAATAGTGATGATTGTTTTATACATAAGAAGTAAAATAGAGAAAAAAACTAATGAAAAGTAAAAATAGAATAATATTTTTAAAAATTGAAATATTATAAAATAATGAAAAATTTGAAGGAAAAAAAAATTTTTTTTTTACATTTTGCCTTTCATCACTGTAAGACTGTTGCCCTATGAATACAGTGACATTTTCTTTCATTTATTTCCCCCGTGTCTTCTTTTCTTTTTTCATTTTTTCTTCAAAGAAGTTTTAGGGAACAGTAGAGTCATGTACAGAATACAGGGGATTCTCATATATCCAACATCCTACTCCATATATTTTCACATTTTAAAAATCTACATTATATTTTTTCATAAAAACGGTTTGGTAAAGGTTTCAAGAAAGAATTCTGAGTCAGTATCTAAGATTCTGTTGAAAGCCTAGAAATCTATGGAAAAAAAGGATTTGTATTAACTAATGTTTCATGTTCATTTTTTTCCCCTTACAGAGGCATGTATAATATCAGGAGATATCATGAATGAACATAACATAGAGTTAAAATGGACATATAACAGAAAACTATATGCCAAAGCAGAGGATATTATTGAATTCAGATGTAAATATGGATATAAGTCAAAGACACCAAGATATTCTTTTAAAGCAAAGTGTCAGGAAGGGACAGTGATATATCCTAGATGTGGATAAAACATGGTGTACTGCATTCATGTAATTTAAGTACATTCATTTATTCAGAATTTTGCATTAATCAGTTCATCTCTATTTTATTTTCCATGTGCTAACTCATTTTTATTCATATCAGAATTTGTGTTAAATATTAAGTGCATGATGTCATTGTAAGACCAGTGCCTCACTTCTTAAACATGTCACATTAGAACTTGGTAAATATTAATGCTGTGTATCCTATTCATAAAATATCTATTGCTAGATATTAGGTGCACTCACTTTAAAGCCTTGCTTTTGTCCATCACTCTATTCTCTCAAAGCTTTCTCCATAACTTCTGAGGCTTTCTGATACTCTAGATTTCAGACAGAATGGAAAAGAAAAGGTGGCCTCCATATTAAAAATCATATCACTTCATAAACATGTTAGGTCAACTAAGTGATATCTTATGCAAGTAACATGATATCTGTAATTATTTATGAGTTCCTAATGTTAGCCTACTTATATATCAATAGATAAATTTGTTAAGTGTGATAAAATGTATGATCCTCTACAAGATGTCTACCATAATCAATGATCCAAACAAATCATATAGAAGAATTAGGATCCAGTTGGGTGTATAACTATTGTAACCTTGTCATAAAAAGTGATAGTTATTCAATACCAGGTGTAAACTTATACACATTTGTGATTTTTGATCTCTGAATTAATGGTGCTAGAACAAACAATGAATAGAAAATGCAAAAAAATTATTTAAAATGACTCTGAGTTAGAGATAATAGTGGTAAGACTTGATGTTTAACTCCTTTATATTTATGTGCATGATCCATTTTTTTCTATCTTTAACCCTTGAATACCAAAAAGATGTTATTTAAAAATAAAGATGATTGATAAGATAAGGAATACATGTGAAAACATGAAGAGCTTGTTGGCAATGATCTTGAGACCTATAACATCTTTATTATTTTCTCAGTGAAGAAGGGTTTTGGGATTTATTCAACAAGATTCTGAATATAATTTTTGTGTCCATACATTTCAAACAACAATAATGTGTTAAATCACTCAATACTATAATATTTTAATTTCTCCAAAATGTAAACCTTTCAAGATGTACCTGTATCTTATTGCTTGAATCTAAAAGAAATCTGTAGGAATTACTGGACTGATGGAGTTGGGTTGAGGAATTCGCCCCATGAAACAGCTGACCATCAACTAGGAAGAAGCAAGTAGGGAGTGCAGCTCCTCTTCTCACTCCTGCCTACTCCCAGAGACTCATAATCTCCCACAAGAACAATCTTTTAGTGCAAGAATACATGGTAAGAGAGGCTATGTACTCAATTTTATGTCACATCAGAGATAAATAAATGATTCATAACAGTTAGACCCCATCCCTGAACAGTTGTATCTCCCTTGCAACAAAGATATGATTTTGGAAGTGGTCCTTTGGCATAGAATGGGTGCACAATTTCACATCAACCATTAACTATTATTATTTGTGGACAAAATAGTTTACTAACTGCCATGAGATTTACACAACACAGGAGCAAAAGGGAAAGTTCTACATCAATTATATATCCACAACATATATTTTCCCCTAACCTGTAAACTTACAGAACACTTACAATAGTAGTATAATAAATGCCAGTAGAACCAAAATCCAGATTCAGCCATTGTTTAAAAATAGCCAAAGGCATTTTCTGTCTTTATTTGTCTCTCTATATATTTCTCAATTTGTGTTTTTTGTGGGAAACTATGAGGAAATAATTTGAAGACATTATAAAATTCTACTCTAAATTTTTCAGCATGAGTCTCCAACCAAGAAATATATCTGCATATATTAAAAAGATATAATTTTTATCTATGCAAGTGGTTTCTAATTCATTTATACCATCTCCTATTCATCTCTAGAGTTGTTAACTAATTAATGTTCATGCATTACATATGGTTGCTTTGCCTTTTCATTTTCTTTTAAAAGACTTTCTCTCATCTATATTATTGTGTGATTGGTTTCAAAAAATATTTTATGACACTTACTTTTTCTGTGGGAATAGACTATTTCATTATAGACTATCTCAGTGTTTGGTTATGCCATTTTATTATGTTATGGTGCTGTTTATCTTATTGTTCTTATCCACTGTTTTTCCATGAAATGGAAGTTGCATTCAAGGACTGACCAGATTTCATTTTGGATAGAATAATTTCTAAATGATGCCTTCTTTATTAGTCAGAGTTCTTTAGAGAAACCCAAACAAAAGGATACACACACATGTACACACACACATGCCCACATCTAAATATACTTGTAAATATTCAGTGATTAGTTAAAGGAATGGGCTCACCACACTGTGGGATTAGGCAGGTATGAATTCCATAGGGTAGGCTGCAAGTTGGAAACTCTGATGATGAGGTTGAATTTCCCCAGAAAAGCTGTCCAGCTGAAGTATAAGCAGAGATACTTTCTGACTTCTGAAACCCTCATTTCTACCTTTAAGATCTCCAACTGGTTGGATGAAAGAGACTCCCCTCATTGCTGAGGGCAAGCTCCTTTGTTGAATATAGATACAATCAGCTGTACATTAAATCAAGTGACTATAGAGCCTAATCCATCCATAAAATATCCTCACAGTAACAATCATGCCAGTACGTGCTTGACCAAAAAACTACACCATAACCTAGCCTAGTAGAGACATAGAGTGAACAATCACACTTCATTACATTTTCTTGCATCCAAAAAAGGTGGCCTATCTTCAATGGCTGTCCCCATTAGTAATCCTAAATTGACCCAAGTAGTGACAGTCAGATATCTCAAACAGAAAGTATTATGTTTTAATTAGAAAAATATATTTTCAATTAAATGTTAACCCTTTGTGAATATACAATTTCTACAAAACTTTTTACTTAGTGGTTATGGAACGATTTATGATAATTACCTATCACCAATTATGTTGTTGATGCTTGCATATATAACTTTTAAGATCAATTCTAAAATTTTCTGTCTTTATTAATTGCCATTCTTGAACATAGGTAAGTGTTTCCTACCTATTGTGTTTAAATTTAACTTTTACGTAAAAGGATTTTAAAATCTTTTTTATTATTATTATTATTATTATTAAATATTTTTCTTTTTTTAAATATATTTTTTATTGTGGGTAAAAATCAAAATTTTCACAATACATACCAATATTTGTAAAATGATATATAAATATATATGCATATATGTGCATTTGCTTACAAAAATGTTATATATATATATAAATGTTATATATATATATAAATGTTATATATATATAAATGTTATATATAATATATATATATATTTTTTGAAAGGTACTTAGATTACCTAAATATTACACAGAAATTACAGAGATTCCCATGTTCCCCACCTCCCACACCTCCCACAACATCCCACACAGATATCCTTCATCAGTGTGGCACATCACCCGTAATGGATATACACATCCTGGGGCCTTGCCACCAAGCATAGACCACAGTTCACATCATAGACCACACTCTCTCACACACAGTTCTGCATGGTATATGCTGATGTAAAATGGCCTACATCCGTCGCCGCAAGGCCACTCAGGACAACCCCAAGTCCCGAAAAAGCCCCTGTATTTCAACTGCCCTTCCCCTCCCTGCCCTGAAAGTGTCCAGTGGCCACCGGCTCCACCTCAGTTATAATTTCTTCCATTGCTTGAATCACAATATGTCTACAACAGAATACCATTAAGTCCACTCTAGTCCATAGCTCTTCCCCAAATCTGAGGGGGCTGGGATGGTGATGTCCACTCCACCTCCAAGTGAGAGAGTATTTAAATGGGGTATTTAATGGTCATGGGAAAGGTTTTTCATTACCTTACAGTAATGGACACAGGACATGGTAAATACCATCAAAAATTATTAAACTGTACTGTCTAAATTGTAAACTATACTGTAAACCATGGATAATGTTTAGTTGCTATATTTTACTATCTGTATAACAGTTATAACAATGCTAACATCCATTTTTAAAAAAAGGTTTTAATATGGGGTGGGGAAGAGGGAGGGAGGTTGGGTATGTGGGAGTCTCTAGTATTCTGTGTGTGACTTTGCTGTGACCTAAAACTTCTTTGAAAATTAAATGAAAATTTGGGAGACACTGGGGAATGAGACGGGGAAGGTGTCACAATACAGTGGACATCCGATAATACAGTGATAAAAGGAAAAAAAGATAGTGTTTTATTTATTTATTTATTTATTTTATTTTATTTTATTTTTTACTGGGAGGTCCCGGGGATCGAACCCGGGTCCCTCCATATGGGAGACGGATGCCCAACCATTTGAGCCACATCCGCCCCCCTCTGCTATATCTCTAAAGGTTGACCAAAGACACCTAGAGTTACAGTCATTTCCCATACAGGATGGTCATATAATAAATCAGGCTTAGTTTATCACCAGCATTCTAAAAGGATAGTGTTTTAAAAAAGGAATTTTTTTCCCATTTTTTTGAATGTCCCAATAGGCTAATTATATTTTATTTTTAGTTTCTTTTTTCTTCTGAGTTTCCTTGTATTTATCTCTTTCATTTAAGCTTATCATTATTATTTCTCTTTCCTATTAATTTTATTTGGTTATTATATGGGCTTCATGTTCAAGGAAGGTTTAGATCACAGAAGGGTTACAATGGGGGCTGCATAGGAGCATTTGGTGGGGGGTGTCTGGGATGGGGGATTCATGTGAGTAAGTTCATCTGAATATATATGAAAGATATATAAAATTGTTCAAATGATCAGGGGATGGGCATGGTCACTGTGGGTAGACAATCACTCAATAAATGAAGGAATCTTAATTCCCAGCCTGGAGAGCTCTGCCACATTCTCCAAGGGAGCAGCAACAGTCCCTGAGTGCAAGGGCAGTGTCTGGCAAAAGAGGATGGCCCACTGATGGGTTCTTGTTATTGATGACTAGCCTTATGAATCTTTGCTATTTTAATTGAAACTTAGCCTACTGTTATGGGGTGCCTAAGGGTTGCCACCTGAGAGCCTCCTTGTTGCTCAAATGTGGCCTCTCTCTAAGCCGAACTCAGCAAATGGATGTATTACCTGCCCCCCCAACGTGGGACATGACTCCTGGGGATGAGCCTCCCTGGCAATGAGGGATTAATACCAAGTGCCAACTGGCAACACAACTGGAAAAAGACCTTGAATAAAACGGGGAAAAGGTAAAGAGAAATGAGTTCAAGTGGCTAAGAGACTTCAAGGAGAGTTGGGAGGTCATCCCAGAGGTAACGCTTACGCACACCTCAGTAGGATCTCATAGAACACCAAAGTAGATATCACCCCACACAGAAGGGCTCCTGAGGGCTCTGGAGAAACCCAGGTCCTATATAAGGGGGGATAGCTCGAGAGATTGATACCTTATCAGTGGGCTATACTATTGAATCTGTGCTCCTGAGAGTGACAGAGTTGGACTCAAATAAGTCCTCCCTGCACATGGTCCATCAGTCCCTTCTATTCAAACCTATATGTGATACAGGAGTTTTTAGGTGTACTTCCAGAGACTGGAGCCTCTGGCCTACCTATGTGCCAGCTGTGCCTGGAATCTCAGTGGAGCTGCAACTCCTACTCTACAGCTCAATGGACTCACCCAAGTCACCTGGTGAGGAGACAACGATGGGCAACGGCTGTCCCAGGGAATGGAGAGGGCTTGCAGCTGCAGGCAGGATAATCCCATCCACCGTATCCATGGGATATAACCCCACAACTTATTTTTTATTTACATTTCTTCTTGCTGAAAAACATTCATTATCAGTTCTTTCCTTAAGCATATGAGTCAGGTAGCCTCTCTCTCCTTATCCAAAAATGTTATCTCATCTTCATTATTGAGTTACAGATTCTTAAGACTGAAAGTTGTTTTCCCTCAGTCCTTTGAAGATTTGGTGACTTCATCTATTGGCATCTTATTTTGTTGATGAAGGTCTCCTGACCAACTATTATTATGCTGTAGTTTTTTGTTTTCTTGGGTATCATTTTGCATTTTTAAAATTATCCTTCATTCTGTAGCTTCATTATGTTGTGTCCATGCTTGGATTTATTTTAAATATCTTTTTCATTACTTGATATGTAATCACATTTTGAGGACTCATGCTTGTCTTCAACTTTCAAAAATCATCAGCTATTATTGTTTCTCATAGTGCTTATGCAACAGTCATTTTTAATGATTGTTCTCTTTTAAAAGACCATTCTTTTTTTTTTGTTATATTAAGGATCCTAAAATAGTTATTTTTATTATTGTTGTTTTTTCAATTTCATGTTTTTTTCATTTATGAAATCTATTTACTAACATTATGTGAGAAAATTTAAGTTGACTTGCTTATTTAGCATTTATGTTAGTGTTGATTTGTTGAATGATCAATTTTGTCAGCTTCATTTTTTAAAAATCTTTCTATTTATTTGGTATATATAGAATTGAGGTCTTAATGTTTTTGTTTTTTTTTAACTTTAAAAATGTTATTCCATTTGTTTGAGATGATCCAAGATGGCATCAGTGGGCACAGCTCTTTTGCAAAATAGAGGAGAAGACATAGATGTAGTCTGAAGGAATTGCTTTCGGAACCCCTGCAGGCCAGAAAAGTGCCACACACATCATTCAGGAGGGACTGAATGATGTGGACACAGAGATGGAGAGACCAAAAGGAAAACTGTGAGTTGATACCCTGAGGCTGGCAATGTCACCCATCCTCCACCCCCAAGGCGAACAGCTAGCCCCGAAGAAGTAGTGGAAATTGAAGGATTTATCTCCATGAAAGGGTTTGCTGAGGAGCGCCATTAGCTGACCAGCCGGAAAAGTGACGGAAGACAGTCTGATCTCTCCCAATTCTTTCCCAAGCATAGTTGACCTAGTCAGGCCCCATTAGTGGCTCCCTTACACAGTTTTGACTACTTAAATTGGGCAATATTAAAGTTTTAGAAAAAATTAAACTAAAAAATCAAAGAAGAGCTGTGAAATAAAACCACCAGACAAGAGAGAGAAATTGATCAACAAAGCACAATAATCAAAGTAAGCAGATGCTTAGGTATCAACAAAAGATAACCCACTTGAAGGAACAATCCAAAAATCTAGATGAGACTCAGGATTTAAGACAACTAATAAATGATGTTCAAACAAACCTCCTCAATCAATTTAGGAGATGTAGGAAAATATGACTAAAGAAATAAAGGATATTAAGGTTACACTGTGTGAGTATAAAGAACAATTTGAAAGCCCGTTGAAAAGAGTAAAACAGCTTATGGGAATGAAAGACACAATGGATGAGATTAAAAATACATTAAAGGCATATAACAGCAGATTTGAAATATTAGAGCTAATAAGTGAGTTAAAAGATAGGAGTTTTGAAATTGAAAAGATGGGAGAAGAGACAGAGAAAAGAATGCAAAAAACTTGAATAGGGTCTCAGGGAACTGAATGATGACATGGAACACACAAACATATATGTTATAGGTGTCCCAGAAGGAGAAAAGAATGGAAAAGGAGTAGAAAGAATATTTAAGGAAATATTGACTGAAATTTTTCTAACACTTATGAAAGACATGAATATCAATATTAAAGAAAGACAAGATACCCCAAATAGAATAAATCTCAATAGACCTACTCTGATACATCTACTATTCAGATTATGAAAGGCCAAAGATAAAAAGGGGATTTTGAGAGCAGTAAGAAAAAAGCGATGTATTACTTACAAGGGAGCCTTACTTAAGTGCAGATCTCATTCAGAAACCAAGCAGGTGAGAAGGCAGTAGTATGATATATTTAAGGTACTGAAAGAGAGAAACTGCCAGCCAAGATTTCTTATGCAGCAAAACTATGCTTCAGAAATGCAGGCAAGTTTAAATTCTTTACAGACAAATAAAAACTGAGAGAATATGTTACCAAGAGACCGAATCTACAAAAGATATTAAAGGATGTATTAAAGCCTGCTAGGAAAAGAAAAAGGAGAGATCCCTGGAGAAGCGTGTAGAAATGAAAAACATAAGTAAGAAAAATTGAAAGGGTTAAAAGACAGACAATAGTAACCTATGACAGCAGAAAGCCAAGGGATAATTAGTAAGTAAAGCTTTTATAGTAGTAACACTGATTGTTAGTAGATTGAACTCCCCAATTGAAAAACATAGGCAGATAGAATGGATAAAAAACATGAGCCATCTATGTGTTGTCCACAAGAGACTCACCTTAGATGCAAGAACACAATCAGGCTGAAAGTGAAAGGTTGGAAAAAGATATTCCATGGTAATAGCAATTCAAAAAGAGCAGCTGTAGTGAAATTCATATCAGATAAAATAGATTTTAACTGCAAAACTGTTATAAGAGATGAAGTAGGTTTCTATATATTAATACAAGGGCCAATTCACCAAGAAGAAATAACAAAAATAAATATTTATGCACCTAACATAGGTGCCCCAAAATACATGAGACACACACTGGCAAAACCAAGGAGAGAAATAAACATCTCTACAATAATAGTTGAAGACTTCAATGCTCCACTCTCAACCTTAACATCTGGAAAGAGGATAAATAAGGAAACTGAGAGATTGAATAATATGATAAATGAACTGGATATGATAGATATTTATAGAGCATTACACCCCAAAACAGCAGGATATACATTCTTCTCAAGTGTTCATGGATCTTTCTCCAAGATAGACCATATGTTGGGACATAAGTCAGATCTCAATAAATTTAAAAACATTGAAATTATACAAAACACTGTCTCTGATAATAATGGAATTAAGTTGGAAATTAATGACAGGCAGGAAAAAGGAAAATTCACAAATATATGGAGATTAAACAATACACCCTTAAATGGTTTAAAGATGAAATTACAAGAGAAATCAATAAATACCTCAAGATAAATGACAACAAGAACACAACATACCAAAACTTATGCAATACAACAGAGGCAGTGGTGAGAGGGAAATTTACAGACCTCAATGCTTATATTAAAAATGAAGAAAGAGCTAAAATCAAATAACTAACTGCACAGGTGGAGGAATTAGAAAAAGAACTGCAAACCAATCTCAAAGCAAGCAGAAAGAAGGAAATAATAAATATTGGAGCAAAAATAAATGAAATGGAGAAAAAATTGAGAAATCAACATAACTAAAAGTTGATACTTTGAGAAGATCAACAAAATCTTCTTTGCTAGATTAACAAAGAAGAAAAGAGAGAAGATATAAATAAACAAAATCAGAAATGTGAAGAGTATGCTAAGAGCATAATATGGACAACTGTATGCCAACAAACTAGACAACACTGATGAAATGGACAAATTTCTGTAAAAACATGATCAAACCATACTGACCTAGAAGAAATAGTAGATCTCAAAAAAAAAAAAAAAAAAAAAAAATCACAAGTAACAAAATTGAAACAGGCATCAAAAACCTCCCTAAAATGAGAAGTCCAGGACCCGATGGCTTACAGGTGAATTCTTCCAACCATTTAAAGAAGATGTAATACCAATCTTGCTCAAACTCTCCCAAAAAAATGACCAGGAAGGAATATTATCAAACTCATTTTATGAAGCTAACATCACCCTAGTACCAAAGCCAAATAAAGATATTACAAAAAAAGGAAAATTACAGAAAATATCTTTCATGGAGGAGGCAAAAATTCTCAACAAAATACTTCCAACTGATTTCAGAAAGAAGACAAGGATGCCCATTCTCCCCACTGTTATTCAATATTGTGCTAGATGTTCTAGCTAGAACAATTAGGCAAGAAAAGGAAATAAAAGGCATCAAAATAGGAAAGAAAGAAGTAAAACTTTTGTTATTCGCTGATGAAATTATCTTATCCTTAGAAAATCCTGAAAAAATCCACAACAAAACTATCAGAACTTATAGAACATGTCAGCATTGTGGTAGGATACAAGATTAATGTGCAAAAATCAATAGCGTTTCTACACACTATTAAATAGCAATCTGAGGAGGAAGTCAGTAAAAATCCATTTACAATAGCAACTAAAAGAATCAAATATTTAGGAATAAATTTAACCAAGGACACAAAGGAACTGTATTCAGAAAACTATAAAACATTACTAAAAGAAACCATTGATGATCAAAATAAATGGAAGAATATTCTGTTTAAATGGGTTGGAAGTCTAAATATAAAGATGTCAATTCTACCCAAACTCTTCTACAGAATTAATACAATCCTTATAAAAATTCCAATATCCTTCTTTGTAGAATTGGAAAAGTCAATTATCAAATTTATTTGGAAGGATAAGGGTCCCCAAATAGCCAAAAAATCTTTTAAAAAATAACATATTTGGAGGACTCTCACTTCCAGACTTTAAAGAGTATTATCTAGCTGCAGTGGTAATAACAGCATGGTACTGGCATAAAGATAGACAGATTGACCAATGGAATGGAATCTAGACTTTGGAAATAGATCCTCACATCTATGGTCAAGTGATATTTGACAAGACTGTGAAACCCATTCAGTTGGGTCAGAATAGCTTATTCAACAAATGGTGCTGAGAAAACTGGATATCCATATCTAAAAGAAATAAATATGACCTTATCTCACACCTTATACAAAAATTAATTCAAAATGGATCATGGACCTAAATTTTAAGATTAGAACCTTAAAACTCTCAGAAGAAAACAGGGAAATATCTTCAAGATCTTGTGCTTGGTGGTGGTTTCTTGGACCTTACACCCAAAGCAAGAGCAACAAAAGAAAAAAATATATAAATGGGACTGCCTCAAAATTAAAAACTGTTGTTCTTTAAAATACTTTGTCAAGAAAGTAAAAAAGCAGTCTACTCAATAGGAAAAAATCTTCAGAATTTTCCCATTGATGGATTTATCTCCACGTTATACAAAGATATCACACAACTTAATGACAAAACGACAAGCAACCCCATTAAAAAATGGACATAAGAATTGAACAGACATTTATCCAAGGTGAAAATACAAATGACCAAAAGATATGTGAAAAGATGTTCAACATCACTAGCTATTAGGGAAATGAAGGTTAAAACTACAATGAGATATCATCTTACATCATATAGAATGGCCATTATTCAAAAAACAGAAAACTTCAAGTGCTGGAGAGGATGTGGAGAAATAGGAATGTTTCTTCATTGTTGGTGGGACTGTACAACGGTGCAAACTCTGTGGAAGACTATCAGGCTGTTCCTCAGGAAACTAAACATAGAACTGCCACATGATCCAGCAATCCTGCTGCTGGGAATATATTCAGAAGAACTAAAAGCAAGGATGTGAACAGATATTTGTACACTGATGTTCACAGTGACATTATTCACAATTGTTAAAAGTTGGAAACAACCTAAGTGTCCATGAACTGATGAGTGGATAAACAAGATGTGGTATATTCACACTGTGGAATATTACTCAGCTGTAAGAGGAAAGCAATTGAAGAAGCACATGGCAACATGAAGGAATTTGTTACTTTTTATGGCTGGATAATATTCCATTGTATGTATATACCACATTTTATTTATCCTTTCATTGGTTGAGGGGAACTTGAGTTACTTCCATCCTTTGGCAATTATGAATAATGCCACTATGAACATCAGTGGGAAAATATCTGTTTGAGTCCTGGCTTTCAATTCTTTTGGGTATATACCTAGTATTTTTATTGCCGGGTCATATGGTAGTTCTATACTGAGCTTTCTGAGGAACTGCCAAACTGTCTTCTGCAGCGGCAGCACTTTTTACATTGCCACCCTCAAGGGTTTAGTGTTCCTATTTCTCTGTATCCTCTCCAACACTTGTTATTTTGTGTTTCTTAATAGCAACCATTCTAATGGGTATAAAATGGTATCTCATTGTGGTTTTGATTTGCATTTCCCTGATGGCTAATAATAAGCATCTTTTCATGTACTTTCTGTCCATTTGAATATCTTTTTCGGAGAGATATCTGTTCAAGTCTTTTGCCTATTTTTAAATATGGTTGTTTGTCTTTTTGTTGATACATTGAGGGATTTCTTAATATATTCTGTATAGTAATATTTTATTGGATATGTGGGTTCCAAATATTTTATCCCATTGTGTATGTAGTCAATTTACTTTCATGATAAAGTCCTTTCAGGAACAAAAGTTTTAAATTTATTTTTTTTCTTAGGTTACTTGTGCTTTGGGTGTAAAGTCTAAGAAACCATTGCCTAACACAAGGTCCTGAAGATGCTTCCCTATGTTTTCTTCTAGGAATTTGATAGTTCTACCTCTTATATTAAGATCTTTGATTCATTTTGTCTTGATTTTTGTATATGGTGCAAGGTACATGTTCTTCTTTTTTTTTTTTTTCACAAATGGAGATCCAGTTTTCCCTGCACCATTTGTTGAAGAGAATATTCTTTCCTATTGAGTGGTCTTTGAAACCTTGTCAAAAATCAGTTGGCTATAAATGTTATGGTTGATTTGAACTCTCAATTCTATTCCATTGATTTAAATGCCTTTTCTTGTACCAGTACCATGCTGTTTTAATTACTGTAGCTTTGTAATACATTTTAAGATCTGGAAGTGTCAGTCCTCCAATTTCATACTTCCTATTTAAGAAGGCTATATCTATTCAGGGCTCTTACTCTTTCATATAAATGTTATGATTGGCTTTTCCATTTCTGCAAAGAAGGTTGTTGGAATTTTGATTGGATTGCATTGAATCTATAATCTTCTTTGGGTAAAAATATTTAGTTTTACAACTTAAAAATATTTAGTATTACAACTTAGAACATGGAATATCCTTCCATTTACTTAGATATTTTCTGATTTCTTTTAGCAGTGTTTTGTAGTTTTCTGTGTAAAATTCCTTTACATCCTTCGTTATATTTATTTCTATATCTGCTCCTAATGTGAATGAGATTTTTTTCTTGATTGCTTCTTCTGATAGTTCATTGTTTGTGTATAGAAACAATACTGATTTTTGATTGTTGATCTTGTACCCCACAGCTTTTCTAGGAGCTTTGATGTGGATATTTCAGGATTTTCTTTGTATAGGACAATATCATCTGCAAATAGGGAAAATTTTATTTCTTCCTTTCCAAATAGATGCCTTGCATTTCTTTTTCTTGCATAATTGCTCTGGCAAGAATTTTCAGTGCAATATTGAATAATAGTGGTGACAGTGTGCATCCTTGACTTGCTCCTGATCTAAGAGGGAACACTTTCGGTCTTTCACCATTAGGCGAGATGTTAGCTGTGGACTTTCTTTATATGTCCTTTATCATGTTGAGGAAGTTTCCTTCTATTCCTAGTGTTTTTTTTTTATGAAGAAATTGTGCTGTATTTCGTTAAATGCCTTTTCAGCATCAGTTGAGATGATCAAGTGATTTTTTCCGTTCATTCTGTTAATTTAGTGTATTACATCAATTTATATTCTTGCATTGTACCACCCTTGCATATCAGGAATAAATTCCACTTTATCATAGCATATAATTCTTTCAATATGCTGTTGGACTCAGTTTGCTAATATTTTTTGAGGATTTTTGCTTTTAAATTCATAAAACATTATGGTCTGTGGTTATTTTTTCTTGTGATAGCTTTATCTATCACAAGATACCATAGTATGAGGTAATGTTGGTCTTGTGGAATGTATTAGGGAGTGTTTCCTCCTCTTCAATTTTTTTGGAAGTCTTTGAGCAGAATTGGAGTTAAATCTTCTGGAATGTTTGGTAGAATTTCCCTGTGGAGCCATTGGGTCTTGGAATTTTCATTGCTGGAAGGTTTTTGATTATTGATTTAATCTCTTTATGCTTTATTGGTTTATTGATATCTTCTATTTCTCCCAGAGTCATTTTAAGTATTGTGAGTGTTTTTCTAGGAATTTGTCCATTTCATATAGATTATATAATTTCTTGGCACATGGTTGTTCATATTATCTTTTCATAGTTCTTTTTATTTCAGTGGCATTAGTAGTAAGGGCTCCCTTTTCATTTCTTATTTTTGTTATTTATATCCTCTCTCTTTTCTTCTTTGTCAGTCTAGCTAAAAGTTTGTCCATTTTATCAATCTTTTCAAAGATTCAATTTTGGACTTCAATATTTTTAATTTATTGACAGTTGTTTTGTGACCCAACATATTGTCTATCCTGTAGAATCACCCATGTGTGCTCTAGACAAAATTAAAGTCTGTTTTGGTTGGATGCAGTGTTCTATAGATATTAATTAGTTCTAATTGGTTTAGTATGTCATTCAAATCCTGTACCTCCTTACTGATCTACTGAGTAGATGTTCTGTCCATTATTAAGAGCGGTGTGTAAAAGTCCTCTACTATTAATGTAGAAATGTCAATTTCTCTCTTTAGATCCATCAGTATTTGTTTAATATATTTTGGGGCTCTGCTCTTAGGTGCATATATATTTATAATTGTTACATCTTCCTGTTGAACTGTCTCCGTTATCAGTACACAATGACTGTCTTTGACCCTCATAATTGTTTTTTACTTAAAATCTATTTTATATGGTATGAGTATAGCTTCCTCTGCTGTCTTTTTGCTACTACTTGCATGCTGTATTTTTTCCATCCATTCACTTTCAACCTACTTTTATATTTATTTGCTTATTTGTGTTGTACTATATTGAGTTCCTTCTCATTTCTATCTGGGTATATTTTCCATCTCTTTTCATTGCGGTTACCATTTGGGTTAAAATTGTACATCCTAAATATATAACAATCATACTTGTTTGATACTAACTTAACTTCAATTGTGTGAACATATACTTTTCCTATACCTTTCTGTTCCAAGTATAGCAGGAAGCTGTGTAAAATGACAGCTGCCAACCAAACTGAGAGGGATATGCCAGGCCAAAAGAAAGACTCAAAAGTCCAGATTGGTGAGCAAAAGGACATTTAAATTTCTGCTGCCTCCACCCCTGACCTGGGAGGGTTAAGACAATATTGCGCTCAGAGCCAGGGACAAAGTGATCTGGATTTGCTAATCAAAAGCCATAATCAGTGATCAGTTGTGGGAAAGAAGAATTTATGGCCCTTTCTGTCATTGTCACCCAGCCAAGCCCTGGACTCCAATAGCAGCCTGACATGAGAGTAGGAGACGGGTGCCAGGAGCCACTGTGTGGAGAGAGCAATTTACAATTTTTTAGTGTAATTTATTAGCCTCTTCCTCTTGCTTTTCCCTGGATGCTGCACAGTGTTCTTCTGGTCTCTGAAGTTTCTGAATAGTTTTTTTCAGATAGTTCCTGCCAATTTAATAGTTGTTTTGGTGAAAGGACTGATTCTTGGAACTCCCTACTCCACTATCTTTCCTAGAAGTTCCCTCAATAATTTTTGTTGAATTGTTTTCAAGTGCATTTACTTTTGAATTGCCCCCTCCCCAAGTATAGGGTAACATATTTTCTGTGAATATCTACCAAACAGAAAGTACTCTTAAAAATGAATATGGAAAAAAATGAATATGGGGGTGCAGGGGTGAAATCTCAGTAGAAAAAAAAAGAAACAGAATACAAAAACAATAACTTCTTGTAAGAGTACATGTAATTGACTAATTAATAGTTTAAAAGGTGTTAAAATCCTTTAGTTATCAGGAAAATACAAAGTAAAACCCAGAAATCCCACTACACACATCAGGATGACTAAAATTACAAAGTTGAAAAATACCAAGTGGTGAGGATTTTGTTTACCTGGAACTCTCATTCACTGCTGAAGAGTACATAAATTGGTATAATCATTTTGGAGAATTATTTGGCAGCATCTCATAAAGAAACTGAACATATGCAAAGCATTTGACTCAGCAATATCATTCCTAGGAATATGCCCAACAGAAATGTGTTCCCAGAAAGGCATGTGTTATAATATCCATTGTAACTATATTTCTAATGGCCAACAGCTGAACCCTGACACATGTACACCAGTAGTGAAATGAACACTTCAATTTTGATATATTTGCACAATACTGTCAATACTGAAGAGCAATGAAAATACCCAAAATTCAATAATATGTAAAAATCTGTAAGAATATAAAAAACAATCTTTACTAAAGTAATCTAAATACAAAAAGAAGATATATCATATTATTCTGTTAATATAAAATACAAAAAAGCAAAACCAAGAAATACAGTTAGGAAATTGGATAGTGGAAAAATTGGGTGATGATGTGACTAGAATACTTATATCACATAATACTGACCAAAGACTCTTACTTGTAATATAAAGAGTTTTTATTAAACAAAGCACATTAAAAATCAAATGTAGTTTTAAATAGAATTAATTGGGGAGGTTGAATTTGTGGTTTGGCAGGGAGAACAAGAATTCTTAATCTTGATACAAATAGTAAAATTTAAGAGGAAATAATGGATTTTAAAGGTTTTTGTGTTAATTTAACAAAAAATTAGGGAGATTAGATGATGATAGATAGATAGATAGATAGATAGATAGATAGATAGATAGATAGATAGATAGTAATGATGAGTTTTATCATTTTACCATGTAGACAAGACTGAAAATTCTAGGGATGGTAAAAGAAAAATAAAAAAGTAAACAGATGACTTATAATATGAATCCATTCATTGCAGATGCCAGGACTGATAGATGACATTAAAATTATCTTTTTCCTTACTTAACCCAATGGCATATTGGCTCTCAGCAGCAGATACTCTTTCATAACTAATACTGGCATTTGGAAGTGTGGGTTGACAGAACCTAAAATGTTGTTTTGTGGCCCAGTACTCAGTCCTTCATCCACCTAACTTTTCTGTTTCACCCTCTCTTAGTGATCATATCTCATTTCATGTCTATAAATACCAAATTTGTATTTCTAGCCAGACCACTCTCATTACAGAAATATATATTAAAGTGCTTAATCTATATTTCCATGTGGATATCTAAGACATCTCAAATGCAACATTTCGAATTCGGAACTATTGCTTTTCCACACTAATTCTGCTCCAATCATAGCTTTTATCAACTCTCAAAATGGCAACTGAAGTCTTCTACTTGTTCAAGTTAAAAACTCTTTTGTCCTTTATATCCCAAACTTTTTCTCACATTCCGCATTCAACTTGTCAGCCAGTCATGTAGTTTCTACGTTAAAACATGTTTCCTATTTTTGCCTCCATCTCTTCTTTGCTACTTGGAGCCACCATTATTTTCTGCTTAAGTGACTGCAAATTGCCTACTAATAGATATCTGCTCTTTCACTAAATGAATCTCACAGAGTAGTTCAAAATGTGTCTACTGTCTGCTCAAAACCCTCTAGTGGCTTCCCATTTCCCTCTATGTGATTGTAACCCCGTACACTCTCACTCTACTTCATTTTCTACAACTTTTACCCTTGCTTAGTCTACTAGCCAGAACCGACCTTATTGTGCTTCCTCAAACCTGCCAGCCATATTCTAATCATACGCCCTTTCCACTGCTGTCATCCACTGCTGCCATCTCTGCTTAGAATGTTCTTCCTTGACATCCACAGGGGCCCTGTGATGGTTAAGCTCATGTTTTGAGTTGGCCAAATAAAAGTGCCTGGTTATTTGGTCAAGCAAGTGCTAGCTTAATTGTTACTGTGAAGACACTTTGTTGATTTAAATCTTCAGTAAGATGACTATATCTATGGCTGATTACACCTACAATCAATAGAGGAGGTTGCTTTTACCAATGAGAGATGTCTCATCAAATCAGTTGAAACCCTTAAAAGGAGAAGTAATGATTTCAGCAGTCAGAGGGGAGAGTGTACATCTCTAGTTCATCCAGCTAGCTTCTCTGGAGAATTCATTGAAAACCTTCCTCTAAGTTTCTGGTTCAGCCTGCCCTATGGAATTTGAACTTGTGCATCCCACAGCCATGTGAGAAAATTTTGTAAAACCTCATATTTATAGATATCTCTTGTCACTTCTGTTTCCTTAGAGATGCCTGACTAATACTGGCCTCCTTGCCACCCCAAGCATACCTCACTTTGTCAAATAGATCTTTCCACTAGGTCTATTCTGAAGACTCTATTGAAACTTGCCCAGGGTTCCTGAAACTCCCTATAAACTCTTCCTTGCTTTGACTCATATTTCTCCACAGCACTAGTTCCCATTAAAAATATTCTAAAATTTACTTGTTTATTAATTCTACTTTTTGTTTATCTCCCCAAATCTGGATGTAAACTACATTTACCTCTAAAAGGAGATTGGTCCTTTCATTAGCTCATATACCCTCTATGATCATAGCATTTTCTAGCACATAATAGGTATTAAGCAAAATATTAATAGAATGATCAAATGACATTGCTTTAGTATTTAGACAAGAGATGATAGGGGCAGACATATTTCAGCCTGGAATAATAGTGACTATTGTATGCCATAACGAAATATTTGGTAAAAAGTATCATGTGTGATACACTTGATAGCAAGTATGTTGCTAATATATAACTTTATGGGATACTTTTAAAATTAAGAATGATAATGTATGTTGCACAGTCTTGGTGTTACATTCAGGAAAAACTCATGGGAAAAATGAACTCAGGCTAAACATTGCCCATTTGAAAGCAGAAATCAAGATGAATACAGTTTTTCTGTTTAAGCCATTTACTACTTCCTATCTATCTTGACTGACATTTTTTTATGCTCACAGATTTGTATCTCAAACTAACATACAAACTATATCCCTTACAATAAAGTCTCTTTGGTCCCTGAGTATTGGTTGTGAGAATTCTAGAACAATTAGCCCATTCTATATGAATATATTTGTTTCTTCAATTTCAAATAAGAAAGAGATAACATTCAGATAATGAAGAATTTATCCAAATATGTTAGGTTCCTGAATGTGGATCGGCATGGGCCACAGAGGAAAAATGTAAAAAGAAATAAACCAAAGGTTGATATATGCTAACAAACGAATTCAGTCCACTCTTATAGTTGTGTTCTAGATTTGGACTGACAAGGGACACTGAGGAAAATAGAAGAAGGGAATAGACTCAGAGACCTCCATATCAACTAGACAAAGATTCTCCTCCCCTGGCACAGTTATGTCCTAAACACCATGAATCACAGGAGTAGCCTGGACTTCATTTTTCTGGACAGAATAAGTGACATCCTTCCTGGTTTATCAATGGTTATTTTGGGTATCTAACGGTTGGTATATTCCAAGATACCTTCCAAGATATATTTCCAAGATTATACACACACAGACACACACACACAGGTTCCTATTGCATTGTGGCGTTTAGTTACTTCAAGTTTTCTATTTTTATTAGCTTATCATTACTTCCCCTGGATTTTTGCAGTTTACCAATGTTGCCAAGCTACAATTAGGCACAAGAATGCAATGTCTGCTCTTTGATGGTTCAAATGAGCATTTTAATTCTTGCATTTTCACTTTACTTGCACTATTGTTTGCTCAGTCAGATTTCTCAACATTTTATTTTGCATTTCAGTCTGTATTCTTCACATATCAACTCTTACCGTACAAACTTACTCTTTTCCATAGTCTTCTACTCCTCTTACATGGATAACACATGTTTTAGTATTCCGGCTGCTAAGACAAATATCATGCAATGGTTTGGATAAAATTATAAGAATATATTGGTTCAAGGTATTGAGGCTAGAAACAGTCTAAATTAGTCTGCAGCCAGCCCCAGAATTCCACCACTTTCTGGGAAAAAAACCATAGACTTGATGAGACCTTGATTTTAAGGAATTATCCTTCTCGTCTAGGCTTTCAAGTTCTTGCTTTTTGTGGCTTTCTCTCTCTGTATATCTGAATTTCATTCTGAATATAAAGGACTCCAGTAATAGGATTAAGACCCATCCTAATTCAGCTGGGCCCCAACTTAAATGAAATAACCTTATCAAATATCTTATTTACAATGGGTTCACATTCACAGGGGTGGTTTATGTTTAAGAACATGTTTGTCTTAGCTATATATCCTTAAGCCACCACACCATACTTTGTGAAAGCCTGACAAATGTTTTGTAAATCAATTAGTTGTTCTGGAATAAAACAGTTAAAAATTTATGCTCTTTGTGTTTGGGGATATTTTTCTTGTGAGGTTTTCTTTTTCATCTTTATGCTTGTGTTTTTCTTTTTTATTCATGTTTAAAGTGAAGATATCTAGCTAGTTGTAGTATTTGACATTATATGTTGCATGTGACTTTCATAATAACACTTGTGGAATGCATTAATGAATATTACTCATAATACTATCCAGCATCTAGCAGATATTTAACTAGTGAGGATTGTTTGACAAAGATTGAAATCATTGACTATGTTGTTGCATTAACCAAGAGAAAAACATTTAAAAAAGTAACCTTTGGGATTCATTGCCTTAAAGTGTTTATTTGTCTCTGACCTTATCATGCATGATAGTTTATGTTGGTAGGATTACTCCCACCAAAAAGAATTATAACATCACTAGGAATCTTCTACTGGGAAATTGATTTAGAGATGAATGTAGAAATACAAAACACAGAGAAGTGATAGATGTGTCTGTGTTGGGGGATGGAAGAACCAACTAAAATCAACATGGGAGTCATCTGCACCCCCCTCAGACTCCATCTTCACATTAGTCTCATCTTTCTTCAGGGAGCTGCTGCTCTGCTCCTCTTCTGACTTATCATTCTTCATCTTTACTGCTTGCTTGCTGCTCTGTTCCTTTTCAATTTTTTCCAAGCTTTCCGTTGATCAAGGATGATGAAAAAGAGGCAGAGGAAGGAGAGGATGACAGAGACAGCGCCAATGGCGAGGATGACTCTTAAGTACATAGTGGGGTTTAGAAATCTTATCCCATTATTTCTTTACCTAGGTGCTTGTCTAAGATCAAATTTTTCACCAGATCCTCTCCCCTAGTATCTTCAGCACATGCTCACTGTTCTCCCCATCCTTGTCCTTCCCATGTTCATTAATTCATATTGCCCTGCGCCTAGTTACATTTTCACTTCCTTTGATGCTCCTAGTAGTTATGTTGAGTCTTACCTTGTAATTTTGGCTTTTAATTTTGATACCTCTTTATGACTTAACAATAAAAAGGATGTATGGTTTTTATAAAAAAACAAACAAACAAACAAACAAAAACAACATGGGAATCCCAGTGGGTTCCATGTAATATTTTGGGTAATTTAAGCACCTCTTAAAATATATTTATATATATATATAAATAACATTTTTGTAAGCAAATGCACATATATGCATATATATTTATATATCATTTTACAAATATTGGTATGTATTGCGAAAATTTTGATTTTTACCCACAATAAAAAATAAATAAATTAAAAAAAAAAAAAGAACTGCGAAGCAAAGGTCTGATACCCCATTTTTTGATATGATACACTGTTGATTTTTGTTATTCAGAACAGTTATGTTCTATTAATTTTCCCTAAACATTGAATTAGTGAATACTGAAGCAGTGCTTCTAGGGGAAAGGAAGGGTTAGGTTCCTGAATCTCTGGTCACAACATTGTCATCAATTTATCATATATGTTTGTTTTATGTGTGTTTCTGTTTAAAGATACCTTATTTAATATATATTGTTGATGAAAGTTGTGTTCTCAGTGAAGAACATTATAATTCATAACTAAAGAAACGCACATCACAGTGTTCTTGTGCTTAGGAACACTAGACAACACTTCATCATGTGCCAGGGGCACTGTTTTAAAGAACAGAATCACCAACAAAAAGCACAAATATAAGACAAGCATGACCCTAAATATCCCATGAAAGGGACATGAATGCAATAGTAGAACTCAGACTAGAAGGCAGTGTGTCCTGGTTCACTCTTAGCTGGGTGCAAGCACATCAGTGGATGCACACTTTTGGGAGTTCTGCACATCACCAGGAATGACATCAAGAACACAGAGGGTTTTCATTTTGTGGACACAAAAATTTTAATAAGTAGGTAAATTAGTAAATACGGAATCAGTGAATAATGAGGATCTACTCTAGATGATGGGATGCTGGATTTGGCACATGTTAATAGGACAGAGTTGAAGAACAAGAGTTAAACTTATTTTCTTCATTTTGCTCCTAACCAGCACCTTGCTGTTTCAGAGGGTCATTATATGTAAGTAACCAGTACAGCATTTTAATTTAAATCTAACAATTATGTAATTGCTCCACATTCATTTCATATTCTGAAATGAAGATGCTTTTGATCAACATTGAGTTTTAAATTAGTTTGGATCTTTTCAGAATCTTCTTGGAAAGTTCAGTGAGAGTGAGAAAAGATTGTACAAAGAACCATTAAACAAGACCTATTTAATCTTGGATATCTGAGTGAAATCTGTGTGCCTCTTTCAGTTTCCTAGGTTGCTTAAGCAAATACCATAAAATGGGCTGGGTTAAACAATGGGAATTTATTTGCTCATAGTTTGAAGGTGGCAAAAGTCCAAATCAAGGCATCATCAGACAATGCTTTCTTCCTGGAGGCTGTGACATTCCAGGGTTGGCTTCCTGCAATTCTTGGTCTTTAGCTTGTCACATGGCAATGCATATAGCAGCATCCCCTGGTCTCTCCATTATCTTCCAGCTTACTTTGATGTTCAGCTTCTTGGTTCCTGGAACCTTTTCTCTCTCTGTCTGAATTTCATTCTTCTTATGAAGGATACAAGTAACAGGAATAAGACCCATTTTGATTGGACTTGGTCACCCCTTAACTGAAGCAATCTCATCAGAAAATCTTACTTACAATAGGTTCACACCCACAGGAATGAATTAAATTTATTTATTTTATTTTTATTTTTAAAGAAGGTTTAAATTACATAAATGTTATGTACATTTATGTAATTTAAGGCAGGGGACATTTTGTGGGCAATGGAAGTGTTATACATGACCTTGCTATGATGGATACAGGCCATGGTGAATTGCATCAAAGTTTATTAAAGTGTATGGTCCAAAATATAAACCATAATGTTAACTATTGCCCATGGTTGGTAGCTATGTTTCAATATTTGTACATCAGTTTTAACAAACGTACCATCCACATCTAAAATATTATTAATAGGGGAAGCGGGGAAAGGGGGAGGTTGTTGGGTATATGGGAGTCCCCTATGTTCAGTATGTGACATTTCTGTAACCTAAAACTTTTTTGAGGACAAAAGGAAAAAAGTAAGACACTGGGGCAATAAACAGAAGAAAGTGTCACTGTACATATAAGACAATAGATCGTACAGAGATGAGAGGCAAAATGTAAAAAGAAATTTTTAAAAATATTTTTTCATTGGTTTTTATTATCCCAAATTTTATTTTTTAATTTTTAAAATTTTTTGTATTTTATTTCTTATTTTTAAAACTATCATTATTTCATTTTCTTTTTAATTGTATTTGGCTATTTTATTGGCTTTATTTTTGAAGAAGTTTTGGATCACAGAAGGGTTATAGCTGTGGCAGGGAGGATCACTGGTGCGGGGTGTCAGTGATGGGGGATATATAGAAGGAAGCTCACCTGGGTATACATATAAGGTATATAAATGTGTTCAAATGTGGGAGGTGTGGGAAGCGGAGTATATGGGAATCCCCTATATTTTTTATGTGACATTTGGGTAATCTAAGTATCTTAAAAAACATTTTTTTTAAATATAGAAAGGATTTGCCATATGCCCTACCCCTCCCCCTCTCCCACTTTCCCACAAAAACAACATCTTTAATTAGTGTGGTACATTTGTTACAATTGATGAACACATATTGCAGCATTGCTACTAAATGTGGGCTATAGTTTACATTACAGTTTACACTCTATCCCACCCAATTCTGTAGGTTATGACAAAATGTATAATGCCCTGTATTTGTCATTGCAATGCCACACAGGACAATTCCAATGTCCCCAAAATGCCCCCATATTATACTTATTCTTCCTTCTCCCTCCCCTCAGAAACTCTGGTGGCCATTGTCTTTATATCAATGATAAAAGTTCTTCCATTGCTAGAATAATAATAAGTCTATAACAGAATAAAAATGTCTATTTTAGTCCATTGTTCAATCTTGAGGACTTGGGGATATTGATGCCTACTCTCTTTCTAATTGAGGGTAGGTTAGATCCCATGGGGCAGATGGATGGAGCTCTCTTGCCTGCAGTTGCAGACACTTTCTGTTCCTTGTTATGGGTGTTGTACATCATCATCTCCTTGTTAGTTGTCCTGGGTGAGTCCAATGAACTGGAGAGTAGGTGTTGCAACTCTGCTGAGATTCAGGGCTCAACCGGCACATCAACAGACCAAAGTTTTAAGACTCTGGGACATATATTTAACAAGTATAGTGTTAATTGTAGGTTCAAACAAAAAGGTCAGAAGAGCCAAGTGTAGGGACACTATAAATGATTCTAACTATTTTACACTGGGGAGCACATAATTCCAAAGCAATTCCCACTGACAGGGTGCCAGATTCCTGAGCTTGTCTGCCCTGCTTATAGTGTCTGGATATCTCTTGAGCCCTCAGGAGCCCTGCTGTTTACTGTAGCAGTCAATGAGATCCTGCTGAGATGTGCATAAGCATAACCTCTGGAATGACCTCCCGACTCACTTTGAAATCTCTTAGCCATAAAAACTCATTTGTATTTACCATTCCCTCTATGGTCAAGGTCTTTTTCCAGATTCATTGCTAGATGGTGCTTGGTAATTATCCCTGGGTGCAAGGGAGACTCATCCTGGGAGTCATGACCCACACCTGGGGGGCAGGGTGAGGGAAGGTTGTGCATTTATATGCCTAGTTTGGCTTAGAGAGAGCCATTTGAGGATTTCAGGAGGTAACTTTTAGGCAATATGTATTAGGCTAAGTTTCAATTTCCCAAGTAAAGTTTCATAAGTACAATCATCAATATCAAGGGTCTAGTATAATGGTCTTTCTTCCTTCACTAGGCACTGTCCATGTACTTGGGTGATTGCTGCCATTCTATTAGAGAATGTAGGAGGAGTCCCTAGGATGGGAATTCAATGTTCTTTCAGTTATTGTGTGGGTCTCCATCCACCGAGACAATGCCTCATGAACACTTGAACATATTCATATGCCTTAGAGGCATGTCCCTGGTGCACCCTTCGCTACAAATCCCCCCATTGCTGACACCCCACACCAGTGATCCTCCCCTGCCACAGTTGTGACCCTTCTGTGATCCATTACCTCTCCAAAAACGAAGCCAAAAACAAAATGATAAGAAAATAAAATAATAATAATTTTAAAAATAACAAATAAAATACAAAATAAAATACAAAAATAAAAAATAAAAAAATTTGCAATTAAATAAACATTTTTTATACATTGTGTCTTCCATCACTGTAAGATCTTTTATCTTACATTTTATGTACAGTGGCAATTTTTCCCATATGTTTCCCTAGTGTCTTATTTTTTTCATTTTATCTTCAAAGAAGCTTTGGGTTACAGAAGGTCACATAGAAAAAATAGGGGATTCCCATAAATCCAATGCCTTCCCCCTATTCCACTCCTCCCTATTAATATTGTACATGTGAATGGTACATTTGTTACAGTTGATGAACAAATACTGAAGCATTGCTACTAACCATGGTCAATGGTTTACATTATGGTTTAGATTTTGCACTGTATACTGTTAGAGGTTTGATGAAATTTTAAATGGCCTGTATCTGTTATTGCAAGATCATGCAAAACAATTTTAATGCCCTAAAAATGACCCATGTTGCATCTATTCTATTCTTCCCTCCCTCTCCCCTTGGAACCAATGATAACCACTAAGTTTCAATTTTTGAAGAATGAGATTCATAGTTACTTGCAATAATGTTGAGAGCTTGACACATTAGTCTGTTTTCTTTTATTAGGCACTGTCTATATTCTTGAGAGATTCTTATCCCTCTAATTGAGAACATATCAGGACTCCTTAGAATGGGAGTTTAATATTTTCTTGTTTATTGTGTGGGTCTCCACCCACTGAGATAATGCACTCTGACAAAATGAATACTTACATATCCCATAGAGGGATGCCCCAAGTACACTCTATCCTGCAATCCCCCCCAACCAACCCTTACACCAATAACCCTCCCCTGCTATATTTGCCAAAAAAACATTCCCACCATTGTAGTTTTAACCACAGACTTGCAAATCCTGAGAGTTTACCTGCTCCTTCCTCCAACCAGTTCTATGGATAGTCCAACCGAAACCCCCCCATCCTACTCCCCCTCACAGACCAGCACTGCACCACTCTCAGGCCCTTCCACTGCCAAACCACACCCTTCCACTTTATCATAGATTTTGCACATATGGGCATTGGCTCACTACCCTCTATTCCCTTTCTGTCTCCAATTAACCTATCATCCAGACTTTAGCTCCGTGAGTCTGCTTAATTTGCTTAAGTCATATCTGTGAGGTCATGTAATATTTGTCCTTCAGTGACTGGCTTACTTCACTCAAGATAAGGTCTTCAAGATTCATCCATGTTATCCCATGTGTCAAAACGTCATTCCTTCTTACAGCTGAGTAATATTCCATTGTATGTATATACCACAGTTTGCTTATCCATTCATCTGTTGAGGACATTTCTGTTGTTTCCAATGTTTGGCAATAGTGAATAATGCTGCTATGAAAATTGGTATGCATATATCTGTTCCTGTCCCTGCTTTCATTTCTGCTGGGTATATAAATAGCAGTGGGATTGCTAGAAAATATGGCAGTTCTATACTTAGCTTCCTGAGAAACTGCCCAAATGTCCTCCACAATGGCTGCACCATTCTACATCCCCACCAGCAGTGTATAAATGTTCCCTTTCCTCCATATTCTCTCCAACACTTGTAGTCCTCTGATTTTTAATAGCCACCAGTCTAATAGGTGTAAGATGATACATCGTTGTAGTTTTGATTTGCATTTCCCTAATAGCCAGTGATGTTGAGGATCTTTTCAGGTGCTTTTTAGAAGATTGTATTTCTTCTTTGGAAAAGTGTCTATTCAAATCTCTTGCCCATTTTTTAAATGGGTTGTTTGTCTTTTTTATTTTCAAGATGAAGAATTTCTTTATAAATGCTAGATATTAGGCCCTTATCAGGTAGATGGTTACCAAATATTTCTCTCATTGAGTGGGCTGCCTTTTCAATTATTGACAAACTCCTTTGAAGCACAAAAGTTTTAAAATTTTATCTATTTTTTCTTTCATTGCTCATGCTTTGGGTGCAAAGTTTATGAAACCATTTCCTACTACAAGATCTCATAAATGCTTCTTACGTTATCATCTATGAGTTTTATGGTTTTGGCTCTTTGATCCATCTTGAGTTAATTTTTGTATAGGTCGTTAGATGGTGATCCTCTTTGATTGTTTTAGATATGGCTTTCCATTTATCCCAATATAATTTGTTGAAGAGGCCAGTCTCTCCCGGTTGCGTGGGCTTGGTGGCCCTGTCGAATACCAGTTGACCTTATATGCTAGGATCTATATCAGAACTCTCAATTCAGTTCCATTGGTCAGTATGTCTCCATGTGCTGATACCATTCAATTTTGGTCACTATAGCTTTGTAGTATGCTCTAAAGCCAGGTAATGTGATTCCTCTAATTTTGTTTTTCTTTTTCAATATGTCTTTGGTTATTCAGGGTCCCTTGTCCTTCCAAATATATTTCATAATTAGTTTTCCAATTTAGTAAGAAATGCTTTTGTAATTTTTATGGGGATTGTGTTAAATCTGTAAATCAATTTGTGTAGGACAGACATCTTAATGATGTTTAGTCTTCCAATCCATGAACATGGAATATTCTTCTATTTATTTAGGTTTTCTTTGATTTTCTTTAACAAAGTTGTGTCGTTTTCTGCATAAAGTTTACATCTTTAGTTAATTCCTAGGCATTTGATTCTTTTACTTGCTACTGTAAATGGACTTTGTTCTTGATTTCCTCCACAGATTGCTTATTATTGGTGTACAGAAATGCTACTCATTTTTCAGTGTTGATCTTATATCCTGTCACTTTACTGAGATCGTTTATCAACTCTAGAATGTTTGTTGTAGATTTTTTAGGACTTCCCATATATAGGATCATGTCATTTGCAATAGCGAAAGTTTTACTTCTTCCTTTTCAATTTGGATGCCTTTCCCCCCCCCCCTCTCTTTTTGCCTAAGTGCTCAAGCTAGAACTTCTAACGCTATGTTAAATAAGAGTTATGACAGTGAGCATCCTTGTCCTGTCTCCATATTCTTACTGACATAGTTCCTCTTTCTCTACCAGGAGGGCTGAGTATGATAGTCTGTCTGATCAGATCCCCCTTCCCCTCTCCCTGGGGCTACTTCAGTGCTTGCTAGAGTCTTTTTTGAGATTCAAAGGAGAGTCACCTAGCCAAACTCACTGAAAAGAAACCACTCACCACCCTCTGCCAGACCCCTGTTCCTCTCAGGGAACGTTCTTTCCCACTCAGTTGGCTGCCATCAGCCAGGAGTGTTATCGAGGTTATTTGCCTCGAGAGTGGGGTATATGTGCCATTCCTAGCCATAGGGGCAAGTAACTCACAGTTTTCCTTTGGCCTTCTTATCTCTCTGTCCCTTTCCCTCCTGGATGATGTGCAGCACTCTCCTGTTCTACAGATCTCCAAAGCAGTGCTCTCAGGTAGCTTTTTGCCCTTCCTCCATTGGTTTTTTTTTTTCTTTTTTCTTTTTTTAAACAAATCTATTTTATTGGTACATATTAACAAAGCATACAATTCCTCCATTGGTTTTTGTGAGAGTTCTGCCTACCTTCTTCAACATCATCTTCCCAGAAGTCTGAATTAGATTTAAGAACATGTTTTTTTTTTCTTAGATACATACAGCTCCAAACCAACACAATGCCCTACTGTTATAAATATTTGTATTCAATATTTATTTATTTATTCATTGATTCATTCATTCTTAATCACCATGAAATTCATATGCTAATCTAAGGATATTTTATAATAAAATAATTTTAAACAGTTGCATTAATCTCTTTATTTATATTTAACTGAGTATAATCTGCCTAATTATAAAGCAATATATCCTTACTGGAAAATAACAATAATACATGAGAAAGGTCAAAATTTTATGATTTTCTTGCCAACCATTGTTTCACACTCTTTTTCTATAGTTAACATCATATATTATAGACAATTTTGTAACTTGAGTTTGATCCCACCAATTTTGTGTATTTCTTTAATCTCCCCAAATAAATTATAGGCTTTTGAAAATCCAGTGTTTTCTTTTGTTTACTTCCAAACTTTCTTCAAACCTGAAGCAACAATGAATATTCAGTATTTCTTGTTTGATTTGTGATAGGCCCATAGAAATGTGTTAGTCAATAATCTTAGATTGATTGATATAAGACCAGGCAGATATTATTTATCGTCTATATTTTAAATGAGGAAAATGACTACCTCAGTCCCCCAACATATTTTAATCTTCATAAGCAGCTTTTTCATTTTCCTGATTGTTATGACAAGTAAAAAGCACGCAGGAAGCAGGTGTGAGAGATATTCATTAGTAGATTTTTTAGATAAATTGAGCTTCAAAAAGAATAATGACTATAATTAATTGTAACAAATGGAATAAATGATATCTGTAGAGTCCATAGTGATACACATAAAAAAGGGGGGAAAAAACTCTCAAATTATTGTGGAAGGTGATTCTTAGGTGCTTTTATTTCAAATACAAAAATTTGTATTTGAAGAGAAGCAATAAGGATTTATGATCAATTTTTACATGGAGATTTTATTCAGATTTGGTTGGTCAAGGAAAACTTGTCTTTACACAACAATGCTAATCAATACAGAAAAATGATAGATATAACAAAATCACAATGTGCCTCCATAAATGAAATAATTGATTATCTGCCAGGATCGTCAGTGGATTCTAAAACCATCATGTGATAGGTTATGGAGGTAAATTATATTCACAGAAGGTCAAATTATAACCACCCAAATATTTGGTAATATTTAAAAAGCAAATCATGCCTTTAAATTTGAAAGATCAGGCTTCTACTCCCTAAACAAATTTATCAAAATCAGGATCTCTAATAGTGGGACAGTCTTATAATATGTGCCATCAGATTTGATGCATACAAAGCATTACTTATGAACTTTTTCTTTTTTTTTTTTTTTTGAGATACCGTGACCAGGGATTGAACACGGGACCTCATATGTGGGAAGCCAGTGCTTAACTGAGCCACATCAGCTCCCCTGGGTAAGTTTTTTCATTTAGTTTGTTGCTATTTTTTTTTTTTTTTTTTTTTTTAGGAAGCACCGGGGACTGAACCCGGGACCTCCCATGTGGGAAGCAGGCACTCAACAGCTTGGGCCACATCTGCTCCCAACCTAAGAACTCTTTTGCCAAAGTATTTCAATGAAATTCAATCAAACCTTTACAACCAACTTCCAATGTACAGAAACATGGGGTATACAAAAGTAAGTTAAATATTACCATGAAGAATGAAACACATCCAGAATTAGGGATATAGTACAAGATAATTTGTCTGTTTTCTTAAAAGGTAAATGTGTCCAAGACAAAAAGAAGGAAAAAGGAAACAACAATGACAAAATTGACAACAAAAGTAAGGTTATCTTAGGAAGAGTGAGGTGATATAGCAATCAATTACATTGAATAAAACATTAGATTCCCATTAGAAAATATATATAAGAAATGCAAAACAATGATACAAGCAATGATGATGATTACTCGCTGTTTTTCTATGTAGAGCTAAGACAAATGAGGATGGGAACCTGAGGAGTGGAATAATTGCTCAAGTAATCTGATCTATATTATAGAAAGAATTCAAGTGAAAACATGACAGAAGAAAGAGATTTAGGCAGTGAGTGTAATATGTTTATGGACTAGGAAATATATGAGAGATTGTATATACCATTTCAAACTAAAATAGCAGATACAATTTTGAGTAAGAAAAGGCAATTGAAGTCATTATAAAATTACATAAATTTAGATATCCATATGTATATTTGTAGATATAAATACTAATATAGATTTATAGAAAAACTAGGATGCAAAAAGAAACTTTCTTGTGTATAAATAGAGATAAGATATTAAATAGTAAGAGAGTGACATCAATTATGAAATAACATAATGTGACAGAGTTTACATCAAATATATCAATCAAGAGTACAAATTTAAATTGGTTTCTCTTGTCTATTAAAAGAAAGCTATGTACAATGTATTCCTTAAGCTGTATAGAAGACACATATTTAAATAAATTGGCTCAAAATACTAAAATACTTTGATGCACTAAAATTGACTGACCATATAAGAAAAAGAGAGATAGACAGGCACACACACTCAGAGAATATTAGACAATGTTTGACAATATTAGACAATGTTGAATTGATATTTACGAATATTAAATATATATATATACATTTAATTATGGTAAAAGTAAAAATTTACAACAAAGCTACAAGAGTTGAGTTTCAGTTCAAATATGTAAAAAGCCTGGAAGTTTTCATAATAAGAAAAAAGCTGGACTAACTACAAGTCAATAAGTCTTCAAAGATCCATCAGCAAATAGCTGCCATGAAATCTGGAGAGAAGAATGAATTAAAAAAAAAAATCACAGCTTACAAAGTAGAGAAGCCAGAGAGTAAAGGTTAAATAAGCTAACAGGAAATTAATCTAACTAAACATGTATAATAGGAAAGTTAACCACATTACCAAAATTACACCATTTCAAAAGAGTAGATACATGATAGATAGATAGAGATAGACAGATAGATGTAGATAAATAGATTGTATGTATATAAAAACAAAAAGGACACACACCAAACTTGAGGTTGGCCTTGGAACCTCTGATACCATTAGTCTCAAAAATAGCACTTGATATGCTGTCTCTTGAGTCAGTATAATATGGCTAAAGGCCTATTTGGGGAAAAAAGACAAGGAAGGAATGAGGGAATATTGACCTTTGATATCTAGGTTGCCAAGATATACATTGATTTAAGCACAATAATGATGAAATGTTAGGGGAGGTAAAACATCAATTAAATCATAACATGATAGAATCAGAACTGGGACAGTTTGCTGGATTCCAAAGGAATGGCACATAATGAAAAGTCAATAAAATGTTATATCCATTGGCTACTTTTGACTTTACTGGTCAGAATGAAAGTAGAAATTTAAATTCGCTAAAGCACAGATGACACATTGCAATAAATTCTCTTCAGTCTGTATTGTGACCATTAAGGATTACTCATTTAAGAATAGGAAAATTGTAATGGCACAATATTTTATACCTTTTCATCACTGAAAGTTAGGAAATTGTTGCCATTTGGCTGGATTGCAAGACCAAGATACTAAAAAAAAAATAGAGGTTATAATAAAGATTTTTATCATTTTTATAAGTATCAGTAACTCTTGAAAGACCGTTTACATGAATGGATGGTCAGTATTGTGAATTTAAGAGTTGTTCCCTTAATTTTTTTTTAATGGCACATTTAACTTTATTTTTTTTTAATTTACATCTGACAACAGTTAATGCCAAAGTCCAAAACCTGCTAGATATTTTAATTGGCTATGGGAGAACTCAAGTCTTACATTTAGTTGAGCAATGCCCCTGGTCAATTGTGAGGCCCTTACATGCGTTGTCCTTCAATATGCCTTCCCTTGCAAAGCTTACATTCTAGTAGGGAACAGACAGAAGACATACCAATAATGTAATTTGTCAAGGTTGTATGTACTGAGAAGGAAGGGTAAAAAGTTAAAGCGAATGGAGAAAGAATTTGGAATTTTAAATAGTGTGGTCAGGAGACCCCTTTGACAAAGTGAACTTTGAGCACTGAATCCAAGATCCAGTGTTTATCAACTTTTTCCTGAAAGGAAATTCATAAAAATAAGCTCTTAATTACAGTGATAGCCAAAAAGGTCCTCAAGAGAAATATTGGGCCTATCTACTCCTTGTTGTTTCTTCCCATTTTACAGAAGAAAAATTGATATTGTGCCAAGAATTAAAAAAAAAAAAGATTTCTTCTCTAATTGTTCATAACATTTCCACTGCTCAAATAATATAGGATTGTGTGCCCCTCATCTCTTATACCTACTTATGACCAACATACCACAAATACCCAATACTGAAAGATGGATGCTCACCTTTTAATGGCTTCTCTCAAAATTCCCACTTTCAATTCAAAGGTTTAATGGGCTGTGCCTAACACAACTAGGAAGGAACAGATATAAGAATTCTGTTCAGGAAACTTTTCATTAGGCCATGTACTACTGGAAGAATTTTTTCTTATCTTCTTTTGAAAACATCAACATAATTATGAATAAATCAACTTCCTAAGAATGTACTCAGTTTAGCCTTTTAGAATTTACTTGAAGTAATGTTTTTCTCAGTGTGAATAAGTTATCCATTTGCCATAATGTTCATAAGTTTATATTCAACTTTAGAGTTTGCTTTTTCCCTTTTCAATTAATCTTTTAAATACATTTAAAAAACATTTATTTACACTGATCAAAATTCAAAAATATTAAAATCTCTCTGCCCACCCCCCTTATATGTAACCGCTTTCACTAACTTATGCTTCACCTTCCTAAGTTTCTATTTGCCAAAAATAATCAAATATGTGTATATACATGTATTAGTCAGCCAAAGGGGTGCTGATGCAAAATACCAGAATTTGTTTGCTTTTATAAAGGGTATTTATTTGGGGTAGAAGCTTACAGTTACTAGGCCATAAAGCATAAGTTACTTCCCTCACCAACACTGTTACCACATGTTGGAGCAAGATGGCTGCCAATGTCTGCCAAGAGTTCAGGCTTCCTGGTTCCTCTCTTCCCAGAGGCCTTGTTTCTCTCTGGGCTCAGCTGCCCTGCTGTCTCCACGAGGCCAGCTATAGACTACAGGCAACCAGCTCTGTCTCTCTCCCTGGGGCTCGATTCTTTCCAGGCCCAGCTGCTCTACTCCTCTGTGTGCTTAGTTCCCCGGGCTCTAGCATTAAAACTCCAACCTCTCTTCTCTGCCATGCGGTTTTTCTGTAATGCTCTGCCCCCTTGGAAACTTTTCCTTAGGCCATGTACTACTGGAAGTACTGACGTCCTACTGACGTGGCCCAATCACAGCCTTAATCATTATTTAATTAGGTAAACCTCTGAATCCAATATAATATAATATGCCCAGAGAAAAAGACCAATTCACAAACATAATCCAATATCTGTTTTTTGGAATTCATAAATAATGCCAAACTGCTACAATACATTTTTTTTTTCTTATATCTCTTGCTTTCTTACATGAAAGGTAGCATGCAAGATGCCTTGTTCTAAATCTTGCTCTTTTTCTTTAACGTGTATTAGTCAGGGTTCTCTTGGGAAACAGAATCAACAGGAGACATCTGTCAATAATATGAGATTTTATAAGAGTCTCTTATGCGACCATGAGGATGCACAAGTCCAGGTTCCACAGGCAGGCTGCAAACCAGGGGCTCCGAAAAAAGTCTGATGAAAGGTCCTTGATAAGTTTCTGGGAGAAGTTGGCTGTCCAAAGACTTTTCTAATGAAATTCTCTCTGAATGTTGAAATCACTTCCCCTTTTAAGGCATTCAACTGGTTGGATAAAAGAATCACCCATTGATGATGCCATCTCCCTGATTGATGCAGATGTAATCAGCCATCCACACAGTAAACTCACTGGTAATCGAAGTCCATAAATGCTCTTGTGTTACAATTAGCCCAGTGTTTGCTGGACCAAACACCTGGACACAATTACTGGCTGAGTTGACACATTAGCCTAACCATCACAGCATGTTACCTAACCTTTGATTTTATTCACCTGTAAAATGGGGGAGGACATATGTGTGAGGATTAAATAGAAAGATCTATGAAAGTCCCCTCCAGAAGAGCAGGCATAAAGTGAAGTGTATAATACAATAAATACCTCTAAACTTTCCCTAAGGTCCTACTGGCAGCTACAACTCACACAAGACAAATCGGCCCCATTACACCCTAGACTAAAACATCCTTGGGAAGTTGGGAAAACACATATCATACTGCCTTAACCCGTTTGTAGCTTTCTACCTGCTCTCGGAACTAAGGCTGCTGCACCTCTGCAGACCTTTGAGGGAACACTTGGGCCCAAGGTTGGCTCCCTACCTGCTCTTGCTGTGTCAGGCAGGGCTGGGCCCCAATCCTGCCACAAAATAATCCATATCTGCCCATTCAGCTCCCTTGATTTTTTTTTTTTTTTTTTTGCTATGGAATGGAAAGGTGTGTTTGAGCTGATACAAGACCCTCAAATGGCTACTATGATGTCTCAGATAGGAATCAAGCACCAAACAGGAACTCTGATCTGATGGAATAATTAGCCTGTTGGAATGCATGTAGGGAAGAGTTAAGTGGGTGTATCCTGAAAAAAGGCAACTGTCCTGCTCCCACCTTGCATGCCAAATGGAACACCTTTGAAGGAGCAATGGATGTGCTATGAACGCAAGCCAGACTATTTCTGCTTTATCATGGAAGGAATATTTGTCTCTTGATATGTCCCTGATCCCAGGTATAATAATTGCTGTCATAAAAGCAAGCTCTGAAAGCATGCCTTCACCCCACCACCATCTCCTTACATCTCCATTCTAATATAGATGAGAAATCAACATATAGTGAAAGAAGTTCTAGTTGATTCATTGTACTAGTTGCTGTTAAAGGACTTTCCTAATGCCAGAAAAAAAGGAGAAATTCCAGAAAAAGAGAAGAGAACAAAGGAGGGAAGTGGGAAGAGGGGTGGCACAAGACAAAGTAATGGTAATCTTTACCGGAGAGAAGAATGTATATGGCCTTTAAACAACCAAATGAATGGTTAAAGTGAGATTGATTGTGTAGAAATGAATTTCTGATGTAACACTATCAGAAGCTGGGGGACACACAAGAGACTTTCCTCCTGCTCCAGTATTAACAGGATTCTTGGGTATATTTTGACTATTGAAATAGAAAGTAGTGTGTCATAGTTAAAAGGCAAGCTGAGACTTAAAATGAGAAGAGAAAGCAAAACTTAAATTGAACACAAAATAAAGCAAATACATGTAAAACTTTATCCATCTGGTAATAGAGCCACTCATAAGAATGAATTCATCTGTTTTTCTTTTTTATAGTCTTTTATTTTTATTTTTTGAGTTACTTACCTGGAATATTTAGTTCATAACAATTTATTTCAAGTAAAGTTGAAGTTGTTAGTTATCTTTCTTTTTTAATTTTTTAATTTTAATTTTTATTTATTTTTAATTTTTTAAAGATACTTAGATTACACAAATGTCACATAAAAAAATATAGGGGATTCCCATATACCCTGCTCTTCACACCTCCTACATGTTCATGGATTAAAGTTTACATTGTAGTTTACACTCTTTCCCAACCAATTCTGTAGGTTATGGCAAGATATATAATGGCCTGCTTCTGTTGCAATGTCATTTAGGACAATTCCCAAGTCCCGAAAATACCCCCATATTACACCTGTTTTTCCCTTCCCTGCCCTCAGAGCCTCCAGTGGCCACTGCCTCCCACGTCAATAATATAATTTCTTCCATTGCTGGAATCACAATAAGTTTATAGTAGGATACCAGTAAGTCTACTTTAGTCCAAAGTTCATTCCCCAATCCTGAGGATTCTGGGATAGCGATGTCCACTCCACTTCTAATTGAGAGAAGGCTGTGATCCCATAGGGTGAATGGCTGGGACTCTCTTGCTTGCAGTTGTAGACTAGGTTCCTTGGTATGGTAGTTGTCCATCACCACCTCCTTGTTAGTTGTCCTGGGTGAGACCAATGAACTGGAGAGGTATTGTTGAGATTCAGGGCCTGGCTGGCGCTTGTCAGCCCAAAGATTTAAGTCTCTTGGATGTACACATATGAACTCTAGTACTAAAATTATAGGTTTAAATAGAAGGACAGAAGAGCCATGTGTAGGGAAACCACAAGTGAGTCCAACTCTGTCACACTGGGGAGCGTAAATTCCAAAGTAGGGTCCACTGGCAAAGCATCAAACTTATGAGCTATCTGCTTTGACTATAGTGTCTAAATGTCTCCAGAGCCTTCAGGAGCCTCACTATTTTAGGTAGTATCTACTTTGGCAGTCAATGAGATCCTGCTGAGACGTGCATAAGTGTAACCTCTGGAATGACCTCCTGACTCACTTTGAAGTCTCTTAGCCATATAAACTCATTTGTCTTTGCCTTTTCCCCCTTTTGGTCAAGGTCTTCTTCTAGTTGCATTGCTAGTGGAGTATGAGTACTTACTTCAAAAACAGACGAATTCATAGTTACTTGCAACAAGTAACATTCCACTTAGAAGTAAACATTCTGGAACCAAAACAAACAAACAAACAAACAAACAAACAAACAAGCAAACAAAAAACAAAGTAATTTTAGTCATCATTCAGTTTTATAACTATTAATAATAATGTTTTTATTTTAATTTTGAGTTTTTTATTACTACTGTAAAATAAAAATAAACAAGTAGTGGGATACCCAATTTCATGCTTTGGGCAGAAGAACTTCATGATGGATGGAACATCTTGTTATGGTACAAGGAGGAAAAGTGCTTAGGGACCATGGATATATGTAAAAAGCAATCAGCAGCAAGCTTCAAGAGGCAGTCTTTAACCAAATATGTATAATTTCAAATTTTGAAATAATAATGACTATAATTGCTTGTGACAAAATGAAAAAATGAAATTCCCAAATCCTTGGTGATATACCTAACAAAGAAGAAAGAAAAAATTTGTTAAAATAAAGGTTTACAAAATCCTTTTAGGTAAAGGTTAAAGTTAAACACATTTGGTAGGAAATACTTATCTTTACCCAAGAATGGCAACCATCAACAAAATAATTGATTAGAGAAAACTGTCATAAATCATTTCATAACCATTAATTGAAATGTTTGGGGGACAATTGTATAAATGCAAAGTGTTAAGATTTAATTGAAAAGATAACTTTCTAATTATAACATAGTCCTTTCAGTTTGAGATTTCTGGCTGTCACCACTTGGGTCCATTGACCTCAATCAGGATAACTAGGCCAACTTTTAGGATGCAAAAAAAAGTAATAAGGTATAATGATTAATTCCATGTCTCAACTTGGCTCAGTTATGGTGTACAGTTGTTGGGTAAAGCAAGTTATGGCCTGATTGTTACTGTGATCATATTTCATAGATGGATTAGGATCTGTAGTCATTTGCTTTTGGGTACAGCTGATTACATCTATATTTAACAAGGAAGTTTGTCTTTAGCAATGAGGGGATTCTCCTCATCCAATGAGTTGGAGGTCTTAAAGGAAGAACTGAGGATTTCAGAAGTCAGAAAGAATCTCTGTCACTAATTCAGCTTGACAGCTTTTCCAGGGGAATTCAACTCACCTTCATGACAGTTTCCAATTTGCAGCCTATTCTATGGAATTCAAACATGCCTAAATACCACAGTTTGGTAAGCCAATTCCTTTAATTAATCTTTCATTATTTGTTTATGTTATGAAATATATATGTTTCATTATTTAAACATATATATGGATATGTGTGTACATTTGTGTGTATGTGTGTGCATCCTTTTGATTGGATTTTTCTGGGGAACTCTGGCTAATAGAGAAGGCAAAACTTACAAAATATTATTACTAAAATGAAATCTGGTCAGTCCTTGAATCCAAAATACATTTTATGGAAAATCAATTGATAAGAACAATAAGATAAATTACAACATGAGAAAACAAAATGACATCCAAACATTGAGATATTCTATAAGGAAACCATCTTATTTCTGTATAAAAAGTAAATGCCATTAAAACATGTGTTTTTCTTTTAATGGGATTAGTCTATTAAAAGAAAGTGAAGGGACTTCCAGGAAGATGGCATCAGAGTAGGTAGGTAGGGCTCAACTCTCTCAAAAAAATATCAAAAAACAATGAAGGAAGGGCGAAAAGCTGACCAAGGGACCTGCTTTGGGGATCTACAGACCAGGGAAGCACTGCACATCATCCAGGAGGATGAGGGACAGAGAGACCAAGAGGCCAAAACGTTACTTATCCCTGCAACTGGGAATGATTCATATCACCCACCCTCAAGGCAAATAGCCTCGGTAGAACCCTTGGCTCACTGCAGCCAACTGAGAGGGGAAAGGAGGCCCTCCTCCCTGGGAGGAGGAAGGGTGTGGCAGAAAGCAAAGATTGTTTTCTCTTCAGTAAGTTTGGCCTGCAGAGCCCTTTTTGAATCTTGGATGTAGCCAGCCCAGCAAGTGGAGGTTGAAATAGACACCTCCATGGGATAGTTGCAGGGCAAACAAGTGTGGGACAAGCACAGAGCATCAAACTCAGGGGTAGAGAGGTGAAGAGAGAAAGGGAAAGAGGGTGGGTGGATGAGAGGGGGAAAAAAAACAAAACACAAGATGCCAGCCAGCTTTTAAGTGGCTCCAGGGAGAGGGGAGGGAAGAGCTGATCAGGCAGGCTGTCATACTCAGCCAGCCTGGGAGAGAGAGGAACTGGGTCAATGAGGGGGTGGGCTGACAGGAGCCTAAAGCCTGGGAAAGGCACAATGCAAGAAATTAAAAATATTCTGGATGCCATAACAGCAGATTTGAATAAGCAGAGGAAAGAATTAATGATGTCAAAGATAGAACATCTGAAATTGCACAGAGTAGAACAGATATATTAAAACATAGAAAAAAATTCAGCAGGGCCTCAGGGATTTGAAAGACAAGATGAAATGCACAAACAGAGACCCATCACATATAAGGGAAGCTTGATAAGATTAAGTGCTAATTTCTAACCTGAATCCATTGAGGCAAGAAGGCAGTGGTATGACATAGTTAAGTTGCTAAAAGAAAAAAACTTTCAGCCAAATATTCTGTATCCAGCAAACCTGGCATCCAAAAATAAGGGAGAGTTCAAAATATTCACAGATAAAAAGAAATTAAGAGAATTTGTCAACAAGAACCTTGCCCTTCAAGCAATACTAAAGGGTGTGCTGTAGGTTGAAGTGAAAAAAAAAAAAACAGGAGAAAGAGGGTTGGAGTAGAGTGTAGAAAGGAAGATTATTAGTAAGAATAACTAAGGGTAAAAAAGAAATAAAATATGACATATGTAAAAATAAAGAAAAATGGCTAATGTAAGTACTGCCTTGACAGTAATAACATTAAATGTTAATGGATTAAACTCTCCAGTCAAAAGACACATTTTTTCTCCTGGAGTAATGAAAATATTTTAAGTTGACTGAGGTGATGACAGCATTGTGATCACACTGAAGTGTGGTCAAAATGAGAGCCACTAAGTTTACACTTTGAATGAATTGTAAAAGGGATGGGACTCTATAACACATTGAATCCTAAGGTGGATGATGAACTGTGGTTAACAGAACAAATGTGAGAACATTCTCACATGACCTGTAACCAATATATAATACTAATACGAGGTGTTAATAATAAAGTGGGTTTAGGGGAAAGTACACCACATATAAGATATGAACTATAGTTAGTAATAATATTTTGACAATGTTCTTTCATCTTCTGTAACAAATGTTCCACAACGATGCAAGATGGTGATGATGAGGTGATATATCGGAGTTCTGTATGCTATATATGCTTGTTTTGCAAGTTCACAACTTTTATTATACACTTACTGTTTAAATATGTTCATTTATGCATGATGTATTTCAATAAAGTTTTATAAAATGAAAAAAAGAAAGCATCATTTAGAAAATGTTCTATCCAAAATGAAATCTGATCAGTTTTTGAGCCCAACTTCCATCTCATGGAAAAACAGCTGATAAGAATAATAATAAATGATACCTTAAGGTAATAAAATATCGTAGCCTAAACCCTGGGGCATTCTATAATGAAACAGTATTATGCCCTTAGAAAAAGCAAGTGTCTTTAAAAAAGTTATTTTGGAAAAAATACATAATAATATAAGGGAGAGGTAGACTTTTAAAAGAAAATGAAGAGGCAAGGCAATCATATGCAATGCATGAATAATGATTAGTTTCTTGTATAAATAACAACTATAGGGGATGAATAGAGATGATATTAAGAAATTAGAAACCACTTTCACAGGTGAAAATTGTATCTTTTTTACATATTCATATATACCTCTTTCTGGGAGACTCGCTGAAAAATTTAGAGCAGAATTTTCTAATGTCCACAAATTATTTTCTCATGGTTTCCCACACAAACAAAAGAAAGAAATATATAGAGAGACAGAAAAACAGACTTTGTGTATTGTTAAATGATACTAGAGTCAAAGTCTTCTATATTTTAATGCTTAAAACACTTCAATAAGGTAAAAAATTTCATGAAAATACCTTTGCATATTGGAACTCCTATCCATTTGCCCTTAGTACACTTTGCAACATTTGATCCATCCAGTTGGAAATTCTGTGGACATTTATATGCTAATTTTTCTCCAGACCTATATGATTTCTTCTTTTGGTCTAGGAATATGGCATTACCAATGCTGGTTAATCCAAAATAATCTGTTTCTGAAAATATATATATATATATTTGTTCAGTAAATCTTTAAAAATACATAATATCCAATAATTAAATTCTAAAATAGCTACAAGTCAAACCAATGAATGCTGTACAATATTTTTTATAATTTGACAAAATATACTTGACAATTGCATTTAATTATTCTACATTTGTCAAAGGAATAAAGTGGAGCTTAAAAATCGGAAGCCTAAAAATACATGTGTAGATATAAAGCTTGCAATCATTCTTATTTTTTGCATTTAAATTCTTTTCTTCCTCACACTAGCCATAAACATTATGTTTATATTACCTTATATTTTTTGCTTCTATCAAAATCAAGCTACATATATTTACTTTAAATATTTTTGAAAATTATATATTTATAAGGACATAACTGATAAACTGATACCATAGTGAATAATGATGATCTTAAGCAGGATGGGACAGCTGTGTTCCTGGAACAGAGATGAGCAGTCTGAGAATGTATAGCAGAGGATGCTGAAAGTGCTGGAAAGAGGATGTGAAGAGGAAATAATTGGGCTCATGTTGTCAAACTTTTCCTACTAGTAAGGTTATTATTCTCCACTGGAACCTAGAACTTTCCAGAGATACTTTGTTAAATTCTAGAATCACTACTTATATTTTTACTTGTACCATTTATGCTCTGAGTAAAAGATATCTATCTTGTATAAAATAAAATTAAATACACTGTATTTTGTAGTTTTGCATTCTGGTGGATTTGGCCCATTTTCCTCCTAAATATTTTATAGATGTAGGTCTATCAATCCCAAACCCATCGTCACAATTGTATGTAACTTCTTCCCCATGTTGGTAACTGTCTAACCTTGGAGAAGGAACACCATGAGGTATCGGAGGTGGCTGCTCACAAGGAATTACTAATAAATATTG
This sequence comes from Tolypeutes matacus, assembly GCA_026826555.1. Taxonomy (NCBI): domain Eukaryota; kingdom Metazoa; phylum Chordata; class Mammalia; order Cingulata; family Chlamyphoridae; genus Tolypeutes; species Tolypeutes matacus. The sequence goes on along the minus strand of JAKSZT010054304.1, from coordinate 38,476,957 downwards.
AAAGAATAAATCCATATAACTCATTCTAAAATGCAGTTTTCTGTATTGGTCATCTTAATTTAGTGCCGTGGCTGCAATGCCTAAGGTTGGCTGTTTCTTCACTTCCTTCTGAAAATCTAGATGATTGGATATGTCCATGTTCTATAAGAGTTGGTTGAGAATATGGAAGTTTTTCTAGATAAAATATGGAGATCAAAGGGTCAAGCACAATATAATGTTTAAATTAAAAAACAATCAAATAATTGGAGGTTTTAAAACAGATGCAATAAAAACAAATAATATACTTAAAACTGAACAAATATTTGGAACTTGCACAGATATATATATCCATAATATATTAACTTCTCTTCTCTCATTTAATATCTTCCTTCATTCTTGTTCTGTTCATTGTGAGGATAAACAAAATTTTTACCTGGTACTTAAATAATATTCCAATTTTTTTGGCCTACATACATTTAACAGTAGAAGTGAAAAAAAAGGATGATTGATTTAGGAGCTTAAATTTTAATTTACTGTTTCAAGATAAGGTGAAATAGATATAGAGAAATGTCTTCATCTTCATTTAAGCAAAGCCCAGAAGCATATGACCCTCATTCTGAAAGAATGTTATAAAGCAAGTCATGAACTACTGACCAACACAACATGGTATTGACGGCCATCTTCCATCTTTGCACCCAATTTCTTCTGCTCTGAATTAGATAATTTTCTTCACAGAGGACAGACACTTTTTCTCCATCCTGATAATTATTGTGGTTGTTGAAAACTGGGAATTTTGAGGTGGAGGTGAGCACAATTGCAATTTTTTCTATAAATATTAAAATTAGATTGCTTGATTGAAAATCAGAAGTTAAAAATATTAAAGGGTAATTTTAAAAAACTACAAAATTCAGTAATAATGTACTAGAAATGGTCAAATATTAAATACTATGCTCTATATTTATATATGTAATACCTTACATAGCTTGTATAACACTTCAATATTATCAGTTTGGGCTTATATTCTTGTGGTCTCCCTTGCAACTTCTTTTTATTCTTTCTGTGATCAATCTTGCATAATTTATGTAAAATCTATTTTATTATTTCTAACCTTTAGGATGTTTTACTGAATTATACATTCTTAGCACAGGGCAATAAATAAAAACTAGTATCAGGGCCTTTTTACAGGTATCCATATATTCAAATATACTGGGATTGGGTTAAAATCCTCACAAGATGTTCTACCAATTGGAACCAATTAGCCAGAGGAAGAATTAGATGTAGCTAATAATGAATTTGGTACTGAGCCTTGACCAAGATAAGAATTAGATTTGCTTACTAGTGATTTATAGTGTGATGTTTAAGGTTCAAAACTCCTCTGGCAGTACCTTTTACTAGGTTTACTACACTGTTTAGATACATATGTGAAATGGTGGGATGCACCCATTTTAAACAGATTACACAGCCTGGTTTTAGTTTTATGACCACCAGGGTATAAAAGACTCCTCTGTAATCTTGTATCTGAGTGTCCCTGGAACTGAGATACTGCAGACATATCTTGGTGGCTTATGATCAGAAGATGAAAAATGACCTGTTTGACTGAGGGAGGTCTCTTGATGTGCTTTTGTACTAAAATGTTTGCCTTTACTTGAAGTCTTATGCAACTGTACCCTGGCACTCTTGACATTTCTCTCATTCATCTGATACTTTGTACTCAATTCAGGGAGATAATTGATTGGATACTCTGCATTAAATTTTTTATATCACCACGTTTTCTGTTTCTGCCTAAATCAATATGAATATTTTATATTTTACCTAAATTATCTTCTGTCTCATTTTCATTTTGATATATCTTAACATATTCCTTCAATGGGTTCTCAACTATATCTAATAGTTATCCACTTTTTCTCCTAATAATCTTAATTTGTACTTTCTTTTATTATAAATTTCAAATGTTGTTTAGGAGTTTGTTCCATTTACTAAATTTCCCCAAAACTGAATACAATGTTGTGATACAACTATATATACAGAATTTGAGTTCATATTATACTTACTTATATTTTACTCTTTCTTTCTATGCTCTTTTGGTATAAATCTTTTTCTAGCATCTATATCATAACTCTTACTGTTTTTGTTTTGTTTCATATTTTGTAGTGTAGTTTTAAAGTTACATATATCCTTGCTTTTCCTGTATCTTATAGATTTCAAGGTATACTGCTGACATTTTCATTTAATTTAAAATATTTTTGGTAATAAGTCAAAAGGGCTTGTTTATTTTCCAAAATTGTGAGATGGATGACAAAGGTTTATAGCTAGTGTTCATATTACTTTATTTGTGCTTTGGATTTAGGGAGAATAGTTTGAAGATGTTGATTATTGGGAATTCGATGAGAATTCCTTTATCTCTTGGAAATGGTTAATAGTTTTAAATGAATTGGTTTAATTATAATCAGCAATATAGACTTCAAGACAAGGTGAAGCAATATAGACTTCAAGACAAAGGTGTAAATAAACATTTTATAATTATAAAAGGGTCAATTAATAATGAAGATGGGGAAGTGTCGGATTCTTCTAGGTTGTTGGCTATGTTGCATAAAAGAATTTAAGAACATGCCATTTTAGTTAGGCCAATAAAAAGAATTTGTTGGGAAATTGGGGAAAAGAACAGAGCTCACTGAGAAATGGGAAAGATGGAAATACACACCGAGATTTGGTGTGGGCTCCTCCAGGTAGAGAGAGCAATCTGGCTTGCATGGTCACCCTTATTAAACTATAGATTACCCCTCCCATTGCTAATGCTAAGGGGAAGGGCCCTAGCTGTTATTGGGCTACCCCATCAATGGTGGGGGCCAATGGTGAGGACTGTTGGAAGATCCAGGGCCAGGGGAGGTCCCGGAAAGGGATACTAGGACCTCAAGGTTAAACTCAAGACATCAGCAAGGTCTTGCAGCCATGTTTTCTGTTGGCCATGTTGTGGCTAGTCTTCTCATTTCCCTGGCTAACCTGCCTCAATTAGTCTAAAACAATGTGTATCTGTCTAAAAAATATATCAAAATACAAAGCAAAAAATGGATAGAACTAAAGGAAGAAATAGAAAAGTCCACAATCCTACTTAGCAATATTGAAACCTTTCTTGCTGTGACTGATAGAACAAAGAATCAGAAATAAAGAAATGTAAAGAACACTATGAGCCAGTTTAACCTAATCCAATAAGAGTGTCCATTTATTTTTATGTGACTATGAGCCAATCACAAAGACAGACAACATAATGTGCAACAAAAACAGCATGGGTAAATTACAAAATATTGAAGTCTTTCACAGTATGTTCTCTGAAATCCAAAGAATTAAATTAGAAAGAATAAATTATCTAGATAACCACAAATATTTGGAAATTAAGCAACAAACTTCTACATAACAGACAGATTTTAAAAATTGCAAGAAAAATTAGAAAAAAATTCCAAGAGAATGAAAATGAAAAAAAAAATTGAGTAAAAATTTGTGGGAACAGCTAAAGCAGTACTAAGAAAGAAAACTGTACCTTTAAAGGATAATATTTGAAAAGATGATGATTAGAGACACTAATTTCCTACTTTAAGAAATGAAAAAAACAGTATAAATTAAAATCAAAGTTATTAGAAGAAAAAAGCAATAAAGTCAATAGAAAAGAGGGAAAATAGATAAAATTAACAAATCTAAAAGCAGATAAAGATGAATTTTTATGGCAAAGAAATTTCAATGTGAGTTTGGAGGTCATTCTAAAGATTATAATTATGCATGTCTCAGCAGGATCTCATTGACTGCCACAGTAAACAGTGCCTCAAGCAAAGGGGCTCCTGAGGGCTCTAGAGACATCTAGACACTATAAGCAGGGCAGAAAATCTCAGGAATTTGGCACCCTGTCAGTGGGCCTTCCCATGGAATATATGCTCCCCAATGTAATAGAGTTAGACTCATTTATAATTTCTCTACACATGTCTCTTCTGCCCCTTTTATTTGAACCTATAATTAGCAGTATACTCTTTAAATATATGTCCCAGAGACTTAAGCATTCCATCTGTTCATATGTTGGTTGAGTCCTGAATCTCAGCAGAGTTGCAACACGTACTCTCCAGTTCATTGGACTCACACAGGACTACCAACAAAAGGATGATTATGGACAATGCCCATCCCACAAAACAGAGAGTCTCTACAACGGCAAGCAAGACAGTTACATCCATCTGCCCCAGGGAATCTAAGCTCCCTCTCAAATCAGAAACAGAGTAGGCATCATCATCCCAAAATCTTCAGGATTGAAGAATGAAAAACATGAGAGGAATGCAACTATGGACTAAAGTAGACTTATTATTATTCTAGTAATGGAAGAACTTGTAACATTGGTATAAAGGCAGTGGCCATCAGAGGTTCTGAGAGGAGGGAGAGCAATGAATTGGCGTAACATGGGCCATTTTTGGGACGTTGGAATTGTTCTGCATGACATTGTAATGACGGATACAGGCCATTATATAGTCTGTCAAAACCTATAAAATTGTTCGGGGCAAAGTGTAAACTATAATTGTAAACTAAAGACCATAGTTAGTAGCAGTATGTGTTCATCACTTGTAACAAATGTACCACACTAAAGAAAGATGTTGTTAATGGGGAAAAGTGGGGGATGGGGAGGGGGTAGGGTATATGGGAATCCTCTTATATTTTTGAAGTAATATTTATGTAATCAAAAGCTTATTTCAAAATAAAATTTTAAAAAAAGATAGTTGAAAATGGAAAACAGAAGAAATGGAAAATTATTAACAAAACAAAATCAGGTTATTTTAAAATATTAATTCAATTAAAATTCTGGGAAGTGTGACCAAGATAAAAGTACAAAATATTATCAATATCAAGAATGAAAAAATGATATCACCTATGGTCCAATAGCTATTAAAAGGAGTATAGAATATTAAGTATTAAGTATGATGTCAATTTGATAAGTTAGATTAAATGGATATAGTTCTTGAAAAATGCAACTTCTATACATTGACAAAAGGCAATATAGGAAATCTGAATAGCCCTTATTAAGGAATTTGAATTCTTCATCAAAAATATTCAAAATATGTAAAATACAGGATGGTATGGTTTTACAGGTGAATCCCATCAAACATTTAAGTAAAAACTAATAATGTTACACATGCACTTTCAGAAAGCAGAGAAACAGTGAACACTTCTTAATTTGTTTTATGAAGCCACAATATCACTGATAAGAAAACGTGGCAAAATAGATATTACAGGAAAATGTAAGCACAGACCAATTTCTGCATGAACACAGATGCAGTTATAGATTGTATTGTGTCCCCCAAAATGATATGTTTAAGTCTTTATCCCCAGGGTCTCAGCATGTGATCTTACATGGGAATAGAGAGTTTGAAGATGTTATTATTTAAGACTTGGCCAAACTAATGCAATTTGTGGCTCCTAATCCAATATGACTTGTGCTTATAAGGGGAGAATTGGACACAAACAGATAACTTAGAAAATACCAGGTGATAACCAAGGCAGAGAAAGTCATCGATTGCCAAAAAAAGTCACTGCCAGAAGCAAGAAAGGCAAGAATATTTTCTTCCCTACAGACTTCAGAGGAAGCATGGCCCTGCTGACACCTTGAATTCAAATTTCTAGCTTTCAGAACTGTGAGACTCTTCGTTTCAGCTGTTATAAGCCACCCAGCATTTGTTAGTTTGTTAGAGCAGCCCTAGAAATTGAAGACAAGAGACAAAAGGCCTAAAAACCTATTAACAAATAAAATACACCAAAATATCGATAGGGAATATATCATGACTGAATGGAGTTTACCCCAGTAATTAAACATTTGTTTAATGATAAAAAATCAACATGAAATTCACCGTAGAAACAGAATTAAAAGGAAAGCTATATCACCATAGCAATAGATGCAGAAAAAGCATTTAACATATTCAACACACAGTGATGAAAACACTTTTCATCTAATTAAAAATAGAAGGAAATGTCTTCAATCTGATAAAAATTATCTACAAAAATCCTAAAACTTACATGATTGTGGTAAAATAGTGAATAGCCCCTCCTAATGATCAAGAACAGGACAAGGTTGTTTGCTCTCATCACTTCCCTTCAACATTGTACTGCAGACCCTAGGCAGTGAAATAAAATAAGAAAAGAATCAAAACACAGAATAACAAACCAGGCAGAAATAAAATCATCTACTTGCAATGATATAATTGTTTATAGTGAATACTAACAGAGCTACAAAGCAACACATAGAATGAATAAGGGAATCCAGCATTATTTCAGAACACAAAATCACTATACAAAAATCATGTGTATTTTTATTCTTGCAGCAAAAAAAACGAAAAAAGCTAAATTTGAAGAATTGCATTTATAACATCAAAAGAATAAAATAGGTATACATTGTTGAGACTTGAAAACATTGTATATTTTTAAAAAAATGAATGATAAAATTAAAGCAGTTCTAAATAATTAGAGAGATGAGATACATCATATTTATGGTTTGGGGAACACATTATGGCTTAAAAGTCATTTCTGCCTAATGAATCTATAGATTTAATGCCAACCTTTTCATCAGCCAAGTAGAAGTTTTTGAAAAATTGGAAAGTTTTTCCTAAAACTGACACAGAAAACAAACACCAGAATAATTAAAATAATCTTAAATATGAAAAACATAGCAGACATATATCAGGCTTTAAAACTTACTATAAAGCTATATTGATTAAAGCAATGTGGTGTGGACATAAAGATAGACAAACAGGCTGATAAAAGAGTAAAAAAATAAACCAACAGTACCATAATCAATTGATTTCATTTCAGTCTTTTATGATGTTAGAACTGGCTACCCATATAGAAAAAAATATATCAACCCCTACTTTAAATCATACTTGAAAATTAATATGAGCTGAATGCTCTTCTTTAAGAGGAATGTTCCTTAGCAACATTTGTTGCTAAAACAACAAAGTGTCTAGAATAAAATGCAGAACATTTGCGTGTCACTGAATGTAAATATTACTTGCTTCCATAAGAAAATAATCACAAACAATTTGAACTACAAACAATTTGAACTACTTTTCTATTTGTATGAAACTAATTTGTGAATATTTGGCTTGTAGGAATTGATAAAAATGTATCAAGGATAATGGGGCGAAGTTTCCAACGTTTGGAGAAGAGTATTACAAATATGAAAAGTGAGGAAATTAGATTGAACCCTGTGTTATTCAATTGGAATTGGAGGTGCCATTATGACTCCAGATTTTCAAGATATAGACTAGAGAGACAGAGAAATAAATGATAGAGAGGTTATTAACAGATTATAGATGATAGATTAGATGGTAGATTGATGGATGATTGATGGATCTATAGACATATATATATATAAATAATAGGTATAGGTATAGGTATAGGTGTAGGTGTACGTGTAGGTATAGGTATAGGTATAGGTATAGGTATAGGTATAGGTATAGGTATAGGTATAGGTATAGGTATAGGTATAGGTATAGGTATAGG
>JAKSZT010054304.1:38442250-38469447 GCA_026826555.1 Tolypeutes matacus | reverse complement strand
ATAGGTATAGGTATAGGTATAGGTATAGGTATAGGTATAGGTATAGGAATAGGCAAAGATGACTCTTTTACAAGTTAGGAAGAAATAGGAAAAAAATTTAAGGCATTAAAAGTAAAAACTTACATGTGCATGTTATTTCAGGATCTCATTCATTTATGCAGATTGATTGTCGGTATTGTGGTTTTTCTTTACATTTATAACTTAAGGTGGTGTTATGGTCAGATTCTGTCATATCTGATAAATTTGCCTGATATACAATTAATCCTGAAAATTAACATTTCTTAAGTTGATCTGTTGCTATAAAATGAAAATATTCCTATGAAAAGATTATTTATAAAGAATCTAAGCAACTACTGTATGAAATAGCTATAGAGTCAATAATATAATGAAATTATGATTTCTTTGTATAAGTTCCACCAATCAAGTTATTCCTGAGCATTTTGCTTGAGGTGGGCTATTATAAATGAATATAACTCCTGTGTCCAGTCTTTGAAATATCAAAGAAATTTGTCATAAAGACATTTTGCCCTTAGGGAATTTGAAGAGCATAAGAGATTCACTTTTTTAGGACAATAGACTTAGTAAACAGTCACCACACAATTAAATTTGGGTCAATATTTTAAATCTGTGCAAATGTGCACAGAAATTTGTTTCCCTGATCTAAAAATGACTACAATATTTTAAATATATAACATAAAACATTTTTATAACAACATGATTTGTAGGATTAGAATATAAGAAGTTGTTAGTTTGTATATATTTTTTCAATAACGATAATGAAACATAATAAGAAAATATAACTTGAGATGTATTGTACAAAATGTGAATATTTACACAGATTTTTTGTATGATCAGCAGAAAAACAGTGGCAGATACATGGAATGAGAAATTACATGCTAAAAGCTATGATCTGCTTTCTACATGTAATCTTAGAATCTTTGAGAAAGCATTTAACACAGCAGATCATCCTATAATGCAATAATATTATAATGCAGTAATAATAAATCTTTGCTGGCACCTGTATAAGTTAATATACAGACCATGGAAGTTTATTATATAAATATATATTTCAAATATTCAATGAAGATGGAAGTCATTTTTGAATTTGATAAAATGTTCGTGTAGGTTTTGATAGTATTTTTTGTTCCTGATTGGAAAAGCAAAGGTGAGTGATGTTGAACAGAATAAAGGAGAGTGAAGTAATTGGCCAAAGAAAAGTAATACTTTTTTAATGCAACCTTGAAAATAAATAAAGGACACTGTTTCAAAACACACTAGAGTCTTGAGAAATAGCCCTCTTTTTAGAAGGAATGACCTACGATGGTTCAGTGTTGAGGGAGGCAAAGGCAGGTGTTCTCTGAGTGATGGTGACTGGAGGAGGGTGTAAGTCAAGGGAAGGATGCACTGCTGACATCACTAACCTTGTCATATGATTGATTGGTTTCTGCATGGATTTGTTTTTAGGAGAAAAATAAATTTGAGAAAAGGAAAGAAGCCAAAGAAGAAGCAGGTAAAAAGCAACTTTGAGAGGAGAAAATTGATGTCATAAGGCCTACCATAGCTGGAAGGGGTTTATTTTTTGGAATATAGATAAAGGATGAACTTTATGAAGGAAAATTCTAAGATCAGAAGAGAGTATTAATAGCAACAAAGGTTATAGTAGGTTAAAGTGGAAATTTGAGGGTTTTAGACCTGATATTAACTTGGGTTATCCCCCATGTGGAATGAGGTGAAGTCATTTGTGGAGATAATAGAGGATAAAGGTGAAGTTGGATCTGAGAAAGTGGCAGTACCATTGACAGAATATGCTTAGCCAAAATGTAAGGATTAATAAGCAGCAACATGTACTGATTCACTTTAAAAATTCTTATTGAATGCCTCCTACGTGCCAACCATTCTTCTGGGTGTTGGAAATACAGCAGTGAACAAAACAGGTACTAATCCATCTTCTCCATGCTTGAGTCTAAACTCTAATTTTCTTAGGGTAATAAATTTCCTGAAATTGATAAAATTGGAATTCCAGGGCTCTCTTTAAATGGAAGGCCAGGAAAAATTTAGGAAAGAACTCATTCCAAGGGAAAAGTGAATTAAGGTCTCCAAGACCCTTTCAGATAGCCATCAAACATTTGATCATCAAGGGGTAGGATGATTCCCCTATAAAGTGAAGTCCATCAATCATAATTTTCCTTGCCCAACTCCCACTGCCTCCTGTCACTAAGCTATACTAGTGTCTAAAAGGGTGTATGGCCCACTTATCCTTCCATACATTAATTTCTTTCTGCTTCATTTGAAACAGAGAAATGATGAAATTTAGAAGTTTTAATAGAGGCTGGGGCCTTTTTGTGCTGTAACATGATCTATAAGTAAAATGTGGGTTCACAATTGCAAAGATAAACCATATTAACATCAGGGACAGAAAGATCCATAAACATCTATTGCTAATTTATATTTACCCCTCTATGTAAATATTGAAATATAAATAACAAATTATTTTTTATTTTTTATATTTTTAAAATATTTTTAAATTTTTATTTATTTATTTTTATTATTATTTATTTATTTATTTATTTATTTTTATTTTCTGTGTGGGAAAAGGTGATCTTGCTCCTGTGGGTAGCAAACTGGCTCCAGACTTATCCAATTCCACATTACTTTGCCTCCATTTCTTATTTTTCCAAGGACAGCAAACCACAGACACGCCTTGGTAGGAGGGTGAATAACAAATTTTTGATTCATTATAAGCTCAAACATTATCAGTAACTTCTCTAAATTTTAAAAATATGGTTGCAAATGCATTTTTACAATAAAAATATTAAACTTTATTAAATGTAACTTTGAAAAGTACATTCTCACCAATGCACTGAGAAAATTGGGTCCACATTCCACTTACACATGTAATTGATCTGTATCCAATCAGTGTTAATGTTTCTCTGCAGTTGAACTCCACTGAATCTCCATGGTGGTAGGGAGGAGCGAGGACAGGACATTACTATGCTCAAGTTCAGATATATCTCCACATGTTCTCTCTTCCTCTATACAAATTTCACAAAGATATGTTTATCTTTAAAATATAATATATTCTACACAAATACAAACAAAAAGTGCATTTAAATGTTAATATTTTAAATATATTACCAATATATATAGGCAACGTTGTCCATTCTCCATCAACACACTGGATTTTCTTAGGCCCTTTCACTAGAAGTCTGGGATTGCAATCGTATTCTACAACTTCTCTGTGTCCATATTCTTCTTTTCTTGCCTCCTTAACTTCCCCTTTGGGGGGCTTTAAGAGATGCCCACAAGACTTTACTGGCTTTACAGAAGAAATACTGGGTAAATTATGATAAAATTGTCTATTTTACAATGGAAGATCAATCAAAATAGATAGTTTTTCTTTATTTCTCATTCTTTAATTTATTACAGCATTATGAAACTATGAAAAAGAGTGGCATTTACACTGATTCCAATTTCCTAGTTTCTTTACTTAGTTTGAGCTAGCATATTGAATGTATATTTAAGGTTTTAAATGTTCAGTAATATGTATACTTTGAAGATGTATACAGATTAGCAAATATGATTGTGTAAATTAAATTAATATTCATAATCCATGGCAGTATGTTATCAAAACTTTTTGAAAAAGTATCATCACTTGAGGATTAACATTTAATTTTGATTAAGCCATACATGAAGTTGAACTGACTATAAACTGCTCTAATGTTGTTTAGACACACTCATAGGTGGTTAATTTTATGTGTCAACTTGGCTATGGTATAGAGTCCAGTTGTTTGGTCAAACACTGGTCTGTATGTTGCTGTAGATGTATTCTTAAATGGGATTAGCATCTACAAGTTGAAAATAAGTAAAGGAGATTCCCAGTTGGTTATATATGTGGGCCTCTTCCAATCGGTTGGCAACTTTAAATGTAAAAAATATGTAAGGGTGGATGTAGCTCAGTGGTTGAGTGCCTGCTTCCCCTGTATGACGTCCTGGGTTCAATTCCCAGGACCTCACAAAACAAAACAAAAAAAAATAAACAACAAAAAACACAAAAAACCTCTAAGGGACCTCCCATGTGGGAGGGAGGCACTCAATCACTTGAGCCACTTCTGCTCCCTGCTTGTTGTTTCTCTCGTTGTGTTTCCTTGCTGTGTCTCTTTGGTGTATCATCTCGCTAGCCATCACATCAGCTCATTGTCTTGCTCATCTTCTTTAGGAAGCACAGGTAAATGAACCCAGGATCTCCCATGTAGTAGGCAGGTGTCCAGCCTCTTGAGCCACATCTGTGTCCTTGGATTTCTTATGTATGTATGGAATATCTCTAGAAGGATCCCAAGAATCAGGAAACACTGGTTGACTCTGGAAAAGGGTATTGAGTCACTGGAAGGTAGAAGGGAAATTTTTCACTGCATACCCCTCTGGACTGTTTGAATTTTGAATCTGTGAATGTAATTACCCATTCAAAAAATTATAAACTATAAAACTTTAAATATTTCAAGACATATACACACATAGAAATTTGTTTGGCTTTTTAAAAGGGGATTTATTTGGGATAAAAGTTTACAGTCCCAAAGCCATGAAAGTCCAAATCGAGGCACCATGAGAGGCACTTTCTCACCAAAGTCAGATACTGTTGATTCTGTTTTCCAGGTATGTGTCAAAGCAAAATAGCTGCCAATCTCTGCCAAAGTCTCAGCCTTCTCCTCTGGGCTCGCTGTCTTCTATTGAGCTGCTCCTCTTGGTTTTCTTGAGCCAGCCTGTTGGGGGCTTAGTGCTTAAGCGATCCTCTAGTCCTCTCTCAGATGTCAGGATCAAAAATGTTGTCTTCCTTTTCCTATGTCTCTGTGTGTCTCTTTCTGTATTGTTGGTTTTTTTTCCAGACCCATCAAGAGGGCGGAGACTCAAGTAATCTAATCAAAGAAACTCAAATGAATTTAATGCAAAGGATATCATACCCACAGGAATAGATTAGTTTAAAAACATAATCTTTCTCATTTGGGGATTCATAAAATAATTTCAAACTGCCACAGTAACATATTTCTCAATTAGGTGTGCTACTCTGGCCCATTTTCAGGTGATCAGAAAAGCTGCTAAATTTGAATGGGGACCAGAACAAGAAGAGGTCTGAGACAGGTCTAGGCTGCTGTACAAGATGCACTGACACTTGAGTCACATGTTTCAAAAGATATAATGGTGTTGGAAGTGTCAATGGCAAATAGACATGATTATTTGATCCTTTGGCATGTGCCTATAGAAGAATCACAAGTTAGATCGGTACGATTTTGGAGCAAAACCCTGCTGTCCTCTGCAGGCAGCTACTATTATTTTGAGAAAAAGCTTTGGGGATGCTACTGGGCCTTAGTAGAGACTGAATGTTTAACCATGGTTCACCAAGTTACCAGGAGAACTGAGTTGCCTCTCATAAGTTGGGTGTTGTATGACCCGCAAAATCATAAAGTTGGTCATGCACAGCAGCACTCCATCATAAAGTGGAAGTGATATATATGAGATAGCACTTGAGCAGATCCTGAAGGCACAATTAAGTCACATGAGAAAGTGACCCCAAATGCCTATGTCACCACTCCTGCCACATTACTGTCTTTTTTCCAGCCCACAGCTATGGCCTCTTGGGAAATTCCTTACAAGCAGTTGATTGAGGAAGAGAAAACTCAGACATGGTTGACAGATGGATATAATAAGAAAGAGTTTACCCCATTTTAAAGCATCATTAATTCCTGGAAATTGTTTACTTAAATAGATGGTCAGTATTGTGAATTTAGGAGCATTTCCCTTGATTTTGATTACTATGGAATGGATAAGTGTGTTTGAGCCAACACAAGACCCTCAAATGGCTACTATGAAGTTTCAGGATGGAATCAGGCACCAAATAGGAACACTGATCCAATGGGTTAATTAGCCTGTTGGAATGGGTGTAAGGAAGAGGTAAATGGGTGTATCCTGAAAAAAGGCAATTGTCCTGCTCCCACCTTGCATGCCACCATCATCCGCTTGCACCTCCATACAAGTTATTTTGATGAGAATTCAAGATACAGTGAGAGAGGTTCTATCTGATTCATTGTACTATTTGCTGATAAAGGACTTTCCTCATGTCAGAAAAGTGGAAAAATTCAAAGAAAGGGAGCAGAACAAATGTGAGGGGTGGGGTGGCACAAGAGAAAATAAAAGTAAACTGAACCCAGTAGAAAAATGTACACGGTCTTTAAATAATCCAATGAACAGCTAAAGTGAGACTGTGTATAAATGATGTAACACCATCAGAGGATGTGGGGACACACAGGAGACCTTCCTCCTTCTCCAATAATCACAGGATCCTTGGGTATAATTTTGACTATAGAAATATAAAGTAGTTTTCCATAGTCAAAAGACAATCTTAGATTTAAAAAGGGAAGAGAAAGCAAAACTTACACTGAACACAAATTAAGCAAATAAATGGAAAACTTTATCAATTTGACAATACAGCCCCACATAAAAATGAATTCACCTGGGTTTTTTTTTGGGGGGGGGAGTGTAAAGTTTTATTTTTAGGCTGAATGAAAAAACTAGGAGATTCTTTTGTTTTGTGGTAACAGTTTTAGGGAGTTGTGGGCTAGAATGACATTTTCAAATACAGAGAATCTTATTCTTGAGCCTAAGCACATCTTTACCAAAGTTTATCTCAAACTAATAATTGAAAATGAGTATAAATCCCTTAGAAAATAGTAATTATTTATCACCTGAACCCACCTTTCCATTACCCAGTATTAAGTAATGTAATTTTATCCATCATTTATGTCCTAGAATAATGATAATATTTTCATTTTACTTTTGATATCTTTCTTATATCTACTGTAAAAGAAAAATAAATAAGTGAAGAGAAAACAGAGAAAATATACTAAAAGTTTATTTTTAAAAATTGTATTATTAAACTTTAATTGTAAAATCCACAAGAAACCTAAGAATTTTAAACTTCATATATTTGAAATATCTGACCTTCTGGAGCCCCTGGAATTAATCACTTTCAATAGTTTTTAACACCCCCAACTTGCAACAATATCACACACTTCTTGTTTTCTAAATAACATTCTCTAAACAGAAAATCAGAGCTACTTGCTAAGATGCCCTATGACAGGCTTTGGGCAGAAGAAGAACATTATGGACTGGAACATTGTATTGTGGTACAAATAGGAGAAAAGCTCAAAGACCATGGAGATATGTGAAAAGCAATCAGAAGCCAGCTTTGAGAGGCACTCTGTACCAAATAAAAGAAAACTTCAATTTCAGAAAAAATAATGATTATAACGACTTATGACAAATTGAATAAATAAAATTCATAAATCCTTGGTGATATACCCAACACAAAAGATAGAAAATGTTGTTAAAATCAAGATTTACAAAACCCTTTTATGTAAAGGTAAATTTAAAAACAATTGGTAGTAAAACTTATCTTTACCAAGAATGGCAATTAATAAACAAAAAGAATCATAGAACTGATTTAAATGCTTTATATGCAGCCATCAATAAAATAATTGTTTATAGGCAACCATCATACATCATTCTATAAAAATTAGGTGAAAGGTATGGGGGCAATTGTATATTTGCAAAGGGTTACATTTAAATATAAATATATCTTACTAACTATAACCATAATCATTTCTGTTTGAAATTTCTGGTTGTCACTACTTGGGTCAGTTTAGCTAAATCAGGATTACTAATGAGGAAAGCCTTAAAAGATAGGCTGCCTTTTGGATGCAAGAAGAAGTGACAAGGTGTGATGGTTAATTTCATATCTAACTTGGTTTGTTTATGGTGCACAGTTGTTTAGTCAAGGAAGTTCTGGCTTGATTGTTACTGTGACAGTATTTCACAGATGGATTAGAATCTATAGTCACTTGGTTTCAGTAACAGCTGATTGCATCTATATATTTAACAAGAAGCTTGCCTTCAGTAATGAGGGGATTCTCCTCAACCAATTAGTATAACAAGGGAGGATTTCAGAAGTCAGAAGGAATCTCTGCCTATAATTCAGCTGCACAGCTTTTCCGGGGGAATTCAACCTCATCTTCATCAGAGTTTCCAACTTGCAGCCTACCCTATGGAATTCATAAGTGCCTAATTCCCACAGTTTGATGAGTCACGTCCTAAAATTAATCTGTCAGTATTTACAACTCTATTTGTGTGTGTGTTTATGTGTATGCACGTATGTGTAGGTGTGTGGATCCTTTAAGTTGGGTCTCTCTAGAGAACTCAGACTGATAAAGAAGGCATCACTTAGAAAATATTTTAACCAAAATGAAATTTTGTTAGTCCTTGGACTCAAGTTTCATTTTATGGAAAATTAGCTGATAAGAACACTAAGATAAATAATACCATGACATAATGTGAGGGTTTGATATTAGATGGGCTCCAAAAAATCATGTCCTTAGAGCTAATATATTCCTGTCCATGTGAACCTATTGTAGGTGAGATCTTTTGATTAGATTACTTCAGTGTAGTGTAACCCATGGTGATCTTTAATCTTTTTATTGGAGTCCCTTATAAACAGGATTAATATGGAAAGACCAAAGAGAAAAGCCACAGAAGCACAGAGAAAAAGCCACAGGAGCAGAGAGAAAGCCACAGAGCAAGGATATGAAATCAGTGGAACCCAGGAGAGAAGAAGCCAGAAGATGGAGAAAAGCAAACCAGAAGAAAAGGGAGAGGCAGCAGATGCTTCCATGTTTCAGTCTTTGGAGAGAAAAGCATCTCCTTATGAAACCCTGATTTGGACATTTTCACTGACTCAGAACTGAAAGCTTACAAGCCAATAACCCCCCACTGTAAAAGCCAACAAATTTCTGGTATATTGCTTCCAGCAGCTTTTAGAAAACTAAAATAGGTAATAAAATGATACATCCAAACACTGGGATATTCTATAAGGAAACAGTTCTTTTCCCATTTAAAAAGGAAATATCTTTATTGCAAATGTTTTGAAAAACAACACATAATAATACAGGGGAGAGAAAGTCTTTTAAATGAAAATGAAAAGGCAAGGCAGTCATTTGGAATGAGTGAGCATTGATTAGTTTCTGATTTAAGTAACAACTATAAGGGATGATTAGGAGATGATATCAAGGAATTACCAACAACTTTCATAGGTGGAAATGATACCTTTTTTACATATGCATTTATGCCTTTTGTTAGAGACTCATATTAAAGAATTCAGATGAGAATTACATAATCTATGCAAATTATTTGTTCTTGGTTGACACCTCCCTCCCCATCCCCCTCCCCACCCCCCACATACTGACCTGCATAGAGGGACAGATAACTATAAAAAATGCCTTTGGAAATATTTTAACAATGGTTGAATCTAAATTTTGGCTCTACCAATGTTTATTATACTGTTATTCTAAGTGTTCTGTAATTTTACAAGTTAGGGAAAAATATATGTTCTGGGTTTTTCATCGAAATAGAATTTTCCCTGTGCTGCTGTGTAAACCTCATGGCTGAGAGTAGGCTACCATGTCTAACAATAATAATAGTAAATGGTTGGTGGGAAACTCTACACCCATTTGATGCCAAAGGACCACCTCAAAAATTATGTTTTTTTCTTGCAAGGGAGAAGAAACTTCAGGGATGGCGCCTGGCTCTTATGAATCATCTAGGTATCTCAGATGTGACACAAAATTGAATGTACAGCATTACCTGCAAAGTGTTCTTGCACTAACATATTGTTCTTGTTGGAGATTCTGAGTCTCTGGGAGTGGCAGGGGTGAGAAGTGGAGGTGAGCTTCCTACTTGCTTCTCTCTAGTCAGATGCTCAGCTGTTTCATGGGGTGAGTTCCTCAGTTTAACTCCATTAGTGCTGTAGTTCCTAGAGGTAGCTTTGAAATTCAAGCAGTAAGATCAGGTACATCTTTAAATGTTTATGTTTTGTAGAAATTAAAATATTTCTAGTTCTGAGTGATTTAACTCATTAATGTTGTTTGAAATGTATGGACAGAAAAATTTAAATACAGAATCTTGTTGTTTAACAAATTCGAAAACCTTTTTTCACTGAGAAAATCGTGAGTATGTTTTAGGTCTCAGGAACATTACCAACAAGCCCTTGTTCCTTCTCCACATGTATTCCTTAGCTTTCTAGCCATCTTTATTTTTAAACAGCATATTGTTGGTGATTAAGGGCTAAAGGCAGAAAAATTTGAGCATGCACATAAATATGAAATACTTAGGCATCAACTCTCGCCCTTTTTATTTCCAACCCAGACATAGACAATTAAATATTTTATTGCATTTTCTGTTAATCTTGTTCCTAAAAAGCATTATTTCTGAGATAAAAGAATTATGTGTGTGTGTGATTATACCTAGTATTGAATATCTATCACTTTTTATACAGGGTTACAATGGTTATATATCTGAGAAGTATTCCTCTCTATGATTTGTTTGGATCCTGAAGTATGTTAGACATCTTCTAAAGGGTCACACATTTCATCATATTTGTTATATTTATCTATTGAAGTATAAGAAGGCTTATATTAGGAACTGATAAATAACTACAGATATAATGTTTCTTTATTAAGGTATCACTAGTTCGCTTTACATACTTGTGAAGTAATGTGACTTTGAAGTTGAAGACCTCCCTATATTTTACATTCTTTCTAAAATAGACAGTCTCAGAAAGACTCAGAAATTATGGAGAAAGCTTTGAGAGAATTAGAAGAGTGCTGGACTGAAGTGACTGTACCTAATTTCTTGCAATAGATATTTAATGAGTAGGTCAGATAGCATTATCATTTGCCAAGTTTAATGTGGTATGTTTAAGCACTGCAGCACTGGTCTCTCAGATTACAATTACATAATCCAATTAATATTTAACACAAATTCTGATATGAATACAGCATGTGTAAAATATAATAAAGATGAATAGGCTTAATAATGCAAAATTCAGAATAAATGCCTTTATTTTAATTACATGAATACAATGTACCAAATTTTATCCACAACTGGGATATATCACTGTCCCTTCTAGACACCTTGTTCAAAAAGAAGTCTTTGGTGTCTTTGGCTTATAGCCACATTTACACCTGAACTCGATATTATCCTCTGTTCTGGAATATAGTTTTTTGTCATATGTTCATTATAACACTATGTTATGTTCATTCATGTTCTCCACTGATAATAAACATCATTCTGGAAGAAGAAAAAAAAATGAATATAAAACATTAACACAAAAGCTCATTTCCAAAGACTTCTAGATTATCAATGGAATCTTAGATAGTGACTCAGGAATACTTTCTCAAAAAAATTCTTATGGAAGGGGCCCAAATAAGTCAAAACAATCTTGAAAATGAATAACAAAGTTGGAATACTCACACTTTCCTGTTTTATAGCTTACACAAGGCTACAGTAAACAAAATAGCCTGCTAATAGCACAAGGAAAGACTTCTGGACTTGAGAGTTGAGAAATAAAGGCAAACCTTAGAGAGATTGTGGGTTCAGTTACAGATCACAAACATAAAACAAATACCACACACAAACAACGAGCCACACAAAAAGTTTAGTATCCCAAAGAACATAAAACTTATCTTTACACTTTACACTGTAGTCTAGTAAATGTGCAATACCATATAACTAAAAAACAATGAATATAACAATAAATACTTTATTATTAAAAATACATTATCTGACCCTTCTGTACAATTAAAATGGCTCTAATAGACTTGTCAGATACAGGGTGCCGCAAAATTTTAATTCACAAACAATGAGATATATATAAAGCACAAGAAAATGAAGTATGTCTGTACACCCTCATATCTATGGTCAATTGATTTTTGACAAAGGTGTCAAGTCCACTAAATGGAGAAAGAAAAGTCTCTTCAACAAATGGTGGTGACAAAATTAAACATCTACATGCAAAAGAATAAACACTGACCACACACCATATAAAAAATTATTCCAAAATAAATCAAATACCTAGATATAAAAGTAAAAACCATATAACTCTTGGAAAATAACAAAGGAGAAAATCTTTATGAACATTGATACAGCAATGGATTTTTAGATATGATGTCAAAACATAAATAAGAAAAAAAGAGATTAATTCAACTTCATCAAATTAAAAACTTCTGTGCATCAGAGGACAATAACAAGAAAGTGAAAAGGCAAACTATAGAATGGGAGAAAATAGTTGTAAATCATATATCTGATAATGGTTTACTATCTAGAATATATAAAGAACTCCCATAACTCAACAATAAAAATACAAAAAAAAATTAAAAATGGAAATAGGACTTCAACAAACATTTTCTCTAGGAGAATATACAATTGATCAATAAGCATCATCAAAGATGTTCAATATCATTAGCCATTAAGGAAATGCTAATCAAATCCACAAAGAGTTATCACTTTATATCCACATAAACGACTATTATTTTTTTAAAAATCCAAGCAATAACAAGTATTGAATGGATACACAGAAATAGGAACACATACACCTTGGTGGTGGTAATGCAAATTGCTGAAACCACTGTGGAAATCAATAGAGTGTTACCTCAAAAGTTTAAAGATAGAGTTAGCATATGACCGGTTAATTCCACTCTTAGTTTTATACTCAAAGCAAATGAAACAGGGACTCAAACAGATATTTGTATCCCAATGTTCATAGCTGCTTTATTCACAGTAGCCCAAACATGGAAACTGTACAAGTGTCCACTGGTAAATGAATGGATAAGCAAAATGCATTATATATACACAGTGGAATATTTTCTGGCTATAGTAAAAAATGAAGTTCTGAAACATTATGCAATGTGGAGGAAACTTGAAAGCACTAAACTAAGTGAAATAAGCAAAGCACTTGAGTACAAATAGTGTGTGATTTTATGTACCTGAAAATCTAGAATTAGCAAATCTATAAAACAGAAAGTGTATTAGAAGTTACCAGGGAAGGGGAGGGAAAGAAAGAATTGGGAATTATTGCTTGAGAGTATAAAATGTTTGTCAATTTTCAGATTTTTAAAATAAAGAAAAAAATGTGGAAAAGAAAACAAAAATAGATGAGAAAAGTACAAAATAAATAACAAAATGAAAGACTTAAACATTACTATAAAATAATCACATTAAACATAGATGTTCTAGTCAACACAACTAAAAAGGCAGAAATATTCAGACTGAGAAAAAGAAATGCACTTTAAATATAAAAACACAAATAGATCAAAAGTGAAAGGATGGGGTATACAATAAAATAAACATTGAGTGGCTATATGACTATAACGCAAAGTTGATTCAGTGAAGGTTGTATAAACAGATAAGAGATGGCCTTTTGTAATAATAAAGAAGTCAATTTAGCCAGGGGACTTGCATATTCTACATATTTATGCATATATCAACAGAACTCTAAAGTATTCAAAGCAAACACCAATGAACTGAACAGAGAAATAGACCAAATCTACACTTATAGCAAAATATTTCAAATGAATCTCTCTCAATAATTGATAGAATAAATAAGCAGAATATCAATTAAATAGACGAGTTGAATAACATAATCTGACAAATTGGCAGAGTTCATATTTATAGAACATTCTATCTAAAAACAACTGAAGGATACACATTATTTTAAAAAGATTTGAAACATTTACCAATATAGACCATATTCTGTAACTTAAAATAAGGCTCGATAAATAAATTTAAAAGGATTCATGACATACAACATATAATCTCCAAGCAGAGTGGAATTAAATTAGCAATCAATAACATATATATCTCTATAAAAAGCACAACTATTTGGAAACTAAATAAGACATTTCTAAATAAGACTGTAGTAAAAAGTTAAAATGTAACTTTGAATGTATATTTATCAGAATGAATATAAATATATAACACATTGAAATTTGTGGGATGTCACTAATAGTATGTTTCAAAAAATTTCTCACATTAACATTTATATTTCCAAAGAAGAAATGCTTCACTGCAATGATTTCAAATTCTACTTTAAGCATTACAAAATATAGAGGAAATTAGACCCAAAGTAAGAAAAATAAAGGAAATAACAAGTATTAGAACAGAAGATAATAAAGTAGAAATGAATAAAATTTAGAGAAAATTCATGAAACCGAAGGGTGGTTCTTTTAAACAGGCAATAAAATTGTAAGCCTTTATAAAGACTGATCAGTGAAATGAAAAGAGAAAAGAAATTGCCAATATCAGCAATGAAAGAGATGACTTTACTACAGTTTACAAACAATAAAAAGATAATAAAGGGCTATTAGGACCATTGTTATGTGATCACATTCAACAGATAGTTAAAATGCCAAATTTCTTAAAAGCTACAAAACTCAATCAACAAGGAATAAATAGATTATGGTATTGAAATGGCAGCTCCACAGCCCATTCCTAAAAGGGAAATGGACAATTTGCAGCTACCTGGGCTAAAAGATTACAGTTGAGGACTTACAGTAGAATGCTGAAATACTGGCATGAGAATTTGGGAGAGAGTTCTTTTGGGAATTAGTACATTCAGAAGTACTCATATACCATGTGTGGCATTTTGAGAATATTTTATGAATCCCAAAAAGAGAAATATCATGTGTGTAAACTAATGTATTCCTCTGGATGTGATACCCTTTGACTGCATTAAAATCAGATAAGGTGTCTTTTATTAGATTATCTGTTAAGATTAGGGCTTCTGATTCCACCGTGTCAGTGGGCTGAATCTCTGCCCCCTAGCTGGGTCTGAAATAAATGGACACTCACACAGACAGATTCAGAACTAGAAAGCTCTGTCATTTTTGATCCTGTCATGTGACAGAAAAGAGAAGGCCTAAACAGCTGAGATCCCTGGAAGAGATGAGCCATTTTGCCTTATAACCTTATAGTTGAGTTTGGGAAGAGAACAGACCAACCAAGACTAATATAGGAGGCCCAGAAAGAAACAAGTCCTATGCCAGAGAGAGAGGACTACAGGATCACTTAAGCATGAAGCCTCAAGAGGCTGGGTCCACACAGCTCAAGAGAAAGGGTGAGCCTGGAGGGGACTGCAGAGATGAGCGAGAGATTGGCAGCCATTTTGCTTCAACATGTGGCAACTGACTTTGGTGAGAAAGCACTTCTTATGGTGCCTTGAATTGGACTTTTTATGACCTTGTAACTGTGAGCTTTTACCCCCAATAAATACATTTTATAAAAGTCAACAGATTTTTGGCATTTTGCATTGGCACCCTTTTGGCAGACTAATAACACCTGGGAATTTATAAAGCCACCAGGTCAGTATGCAAACTCAGAAAAGAACTGAGAAGAACGTAATCATTCTTATCTGGCTGATCCCCAGGCTGAGTACAAACAGCAAGTGAAAGCTAAGCAAAATAAGTAGCTAATTCTGTGAGCTCCAAAACACAAGCAAGAGGCACAGAATTTGATTGCTTGTTTGGTTTGTGAAGTATTTGCCTGACACATCAGGGAATGTTCTTAGCCTCTCTTTGAAAATCCACCAGGGAAAAAATAAAAATGCAATGAGATTATTAGATCCTAAAAGAAACTATGGGCCACCTACCAATAGGATATGAAGTCGCCCACTGCTGGCAAGTGGATTTTCTTAGCTTCTTTCCCCAATTCCACATAGATCTAAAGATCATGACCAGAATATATATATACTCAATCTTAATTTTCTTATCGAGTAACTGAAGCAAATGTCTCTAACAGCATTTAAGATTTACAGCAGAAAATACTTCAGTTTGATTCTCCTGATTATGTATCATTTGATGAAGGAGAGGCTATTTTACTGCAGGTACAGTACAACAATGGATTAAAAAGAAGCATTATATATACATATATCCTGGGTTCAGTTCCCAGTGTCTTAAAAAAATAAAATAAAAACAAACAACAAGCAAAACAAAGGGAAAAAGCAACTGAGGGGAGACAATGTAGCTCAATGGTTGAGCGCTGGCTTCCTACATACAAGGTCTGGGGTTCAATCTCTGGCTCCCGTACCTCAAAAAACAAAACAAAACAAAAAATTTAAAAGTCAAAAGATAATTCACCGACATGATAGGGAAAAGAGATAGGAAAGCACATTCATACTGACCCAGTTGGTGCAGAGACATATGACCCATCAGAAGGAAGTAGAGGTAGCCTAAAAACAAAGGCCTGGGATCTTGGCATCAGAAGCATAACCTCATAGTAGATGCACAATCCCATAGCCTGTGGGAATTTATAAATGGGAAATGTAATTTTCCTAGATGGACACTAACCTCTAGTACCATACATTTAAACCGAAATAATACATACCCAATAATAAAATCCATTATAATGATTAGAATTTTACCAATGGAGTAAAGCATATTGAGAACCTGCATCATTAGATGATTGTGGTGCAATTTCATGGGAGGAAGCTGAGTGGACAGGGCACAAAATGTCTTTTGGGAAAGTTAAAATTGCCTCTAATTGGTTTGAGTTGTGGTTATGTGGGTGTATGCTTTTCTCTAAAGGATTTGGCATGCAAACAAAATAAATATGAATTTTAATTGTTTGCAATGATACCTCAATAAAGTTTATTTAAAAATGATTTATTGAAATATAAAATAAGTATAATTGCAACAACACTTTTTAAATGATTGGGTTATTAATAAACAAACACCAAATCAATCTACCTGAATAGACAATGAAAAATGAAAGATATGAAAAATATGAGAAAATAGTGAGGTTTCATTGAGCCAAATAGCCAAAATTTCAGACAAAAAAAAATTAAGATAAACAAGCAAAACTAGCAATGAAGTCAAAGACCTTCATATCAATGCTCATTCCAAATTTTAAGCAATATTAATTATATTAATTTTTAAAATTTCAAATCACTTATGATAAAAGAATATTCTTAAAGTTTAAATAAATAATAAACATAGGGTCTACAAAAACATAATTTACTATAGCTAAAATTATCCCATAAGCAAAAATGGATAATACAAGAAAATTAGCAGACATTCTAAAAGATCTAAATCACTTCAAATTATATCACATTCAATAGTAGGAAGTCTCAGTATCATAGAAATATCTACTCTCCATAAATTGTACTAAGGTAATTCCAATAAAAATCTAAACAAAGTTTGTGAAGGGACTTTCTGACCTGATTTAAGAGATATAATATCGGGAGAGATTTCAGCTGGGCATACATATAACGCATGTAAATGTGTTCAAATGTTTTTCATGGGACATTGTCACAGTGGGTGGAGATTCACACAATAACCAAAAGAATATCAAATTCCCATCCTGGGGAGCTCTGCCACATTCTCTAATGGAGCGGCAAGAATCCCCCAAATGCAGGGGCAATGATCAGTGAAGGAGGATGGTCCATTGATATTGATGGCTGTGCTTATGAACCATTTCTCTTGAAATTGAAACTTAGCCTAGTATTATAGGGTGCCTAAGACTTACCTCCTGAAAGCCTCCTTGTTGCTCAAATTTGGCCTCTCTCTAAGTGGAACTCAGCATATAAATGTACTAACGTGCGTGTGTCCCCCCCCCGGCATAAGACATGACTCCTGGGCATGAGCTTACCCGGTAATACAAAGCACCAACCAGCAACATAACTGGAAAAAGACCTTGACCAAAAGGGGGAAAAGGTAAAGTCAAATGAGTTTATATGGCTAAAAGACTTCAAAGAGAGTCAGGAGATCATTCCAGACAGAGATTATGCTTATGCACATTTCAGTGGGATCTCACTGACAGCCAAAGTAGATACTACCCCAAATAGGGAATCCTGAGGGCTATGGGGACATCCAGACACTATAGTCAGGGCAGATAGCTAATGAGTTTGGTGCCTTGCAGTGGATCCTACTTTGGAATTTATGCTCCCCATTGTTACAGAGCTGGACTAAGTTGTGGTTTCCCTACACATAGCTTTCTGTCCTTCTATATGAACATATAATTAGTACTAGAGTTGGTAGGTGTACATCCAAGGGACTTAAATCTTTGGACTGTCCATGTGCCAGCTGGGCCCTGAATCTCAATGGAGTTGCAACATCTACTCTCCAGTTCAATGGACTCACCCAGGACAACTAACAAAGAGATGATGATGGACAACGACCATACCAAGGAACTGAGAGAGACTACAACTGCAACAAGAGAGCCCCATCCATCAGCCATGTGGGATTGAAGCCCCTTCTCAATTGGAGGTGGAGTGGGCATTACCATCCCGGAATCCTCAGGATTGGGGAATGAACTGTGGACTAAAGTAGACTTACTGGTATTCTAGTATAGACTTATTGTGATCCTAGCAATGGAAGAAATTATATTTTTGATGTGGAGGCAGTGGCCACTGGAGGTTCTGAAGGCAGGGAGAAGGAAAAACAGGTATAATACAGGGACATTTTCAGGACTTGGGAATCATCCTGAATGACATTGCAACAGCAGATACAGGCCATTATATATCTTAAAATAATCTACATATTATGTGGTAGACAGTATAAACTACAATGTAAACTATAATCCATGCTTAGTGGCAATGCTCCAAAATGTGTTCACCAATTGTAAAAAATGTACCACACTAATGAAAGATGCTATTAATGTGGGAAAATGTGGGAGGCTTGGGAATCCAATATATATTTTTTATGTAACATTTATGTGATATAATATCTTTAAAAAAATCAAAGGCCCAAGGAAAAAATTAGAGAATGATAAAGAAAAAGATTAGGGTGAAAGGTCTTGACAGGATGTCCAGAGTTATTTTAAATGTACAGTAATTAAGGTAATATGTGACTGTAACACTCATCAAACATTTATTTATTGTGGCCCAGAATAGAGAACTCAGATTAATAGTCATGATATATGTTTATTTCAGACAGGTGCAATTACAGATAATGGGGAAATACTGTGTTTTCCATGTTTTTAAAACCACTATGCATAATTCCCATGCATAAGAAATCAACTCTAATTGGATTAAATATACAACAGAAAAAGTAAAATATGAAAACTTTTTCTTGAATAAAATATAGCCATAATCTCTCAATGTCCTTGAAGAAGACACAATAAACATTAATTATGAAAATAGGTTGGTAACTTTGATTGTATGAAAAGAATAAACTGTGTCACTAAGGATAACTTACAGAAAAGAAAAACACATAGAAAAAACACAATAGATATAATAGAAAGAGTATTAATATTCAAAAAAATACAAAGAATTTCCATAAGTCAATACAAAAGTGTGCAATAATATAATTAAGAAAACCATCAAAATGCATTTCATAGATTAGAAAATGTAATTATCAAAAGAACATATGAGTATATGCTTAGCCTAACTAATAAAAAAGAATTCAAATTCAAAGAATAATGCAATGCTATTATACAACTATTGAAAGTGTAAATACTAAAATGTGACATCAATCATTAACAAGATGAAGAACAACAATTGATTATTGATGTGACTGTAGATTGGTACATACATTAGGGAAAACAGTCGGCAATCCCCTTGTAAATTAGAACATACACAATATTTCAGAAAACCCATTCCTAGCTGTATACCTTTGAAAAACACAGAGATTCATAACATCACTGAAAAAATATGTCGAAGTGCTACCTAAATATATGAATGGCATTTTTAGTGAGCACTGGATTATTTACCTTTTGCAATTTGTAATCATTGTCAATCAACTGATTTAGTAATTTCAGTGCAAATATTTCATATGACTTAGCCAACAGATATTGTTTCCAAAATTCTTTTACTGTATTCCTGACTGAAACATAGATAGAAGCATTTATTTTCCAATTTTTGTCAACTTTTTTGTGTATACACTAACACACATTGAAGAAAGCTATTACGTTATATTGGCAAGTCAATAAGAAGTTAATATATGTATGTTGCTACAGCAAATATATGAGTCTCACAAAATCATAAACGTCTTGAGATCTCAAATAGTTCACTCACCGACACGAATGCATCTGGGAGGAGGGGACCAGTCATGCTCTGTACATGTAATTTTGCTCTCATTATTGGGAAGAATGTAGCCGGGTTTGCACACAACGTTTACAGATTCACCTTCTAAATATCTGTTTCCTCTATTTGGAGAATGTCCATTTTCCACGGAATAGAAATAGCATTGTCCTAAAAACCATAAAAAAGATAAATGTAAAAATAACAAACATGATTTTGCTCAAAATAATAACTTATAGTAATGTATAATAATAATAAACATGAAGGGGAAATTTTAAGTTGAATCTATGTTCTAATTTTTTACTTTTTAAACAAAACCACCAGACTGTTCAACACTAACAGTGAACCCTAATGTAAACTATGGACTGTAGATAATGGAACAAGACTAATAATATTCTTTCAACTGTAACAAAGATACCACACTAATGCAATGTGTCAATAATAGGGAAACTTGGGTTAGGGGATTTATGGAAACTCTGTGTATCCGGCATGATCTTTCTGTAACCCTACATATAACTTCTCCAATAGAAAATATTAAACAATTACATTTAAATGTTTAAATGACAATGCCTAAGCATCCAAAAATGATAAACACATTAAGGGAAAATCCAGCCTCAACCAAATGCTTGTTAAATAAAAAAGAACAGTTAAACCTAATTGTTATTATCTTTGGCATTTGTTATTAAAATATGATAAAATATAGCTTATAGATACCCTTATATTAATCCCATCTTTACTTCTCATTTGCAAGCCATGAACAGCACCTAAAAAAAGAACAGATCTATTTTGGTGCTTTTTGCTAGCCCCACTCTTTCCCTGACCCTCTTTTTTGGACAGCTCTTGATTGGAATCACTTCTGTGCTCTTCTCTCAGTATCACTGAAAAATGTATGCATGTATAATTTTCAAGACACTGACTTACTGCGGCATGGTACTGCTGGTGACCATCCTCTTGTCGTGCATTTTATGTAACCACCACGATATTGTGTAGGAGTCACAAAATTTTGATTACAGTAGTAATAGTAAGATTTTCCTATAGGTGCTGGAAAGTATGGTCTATAATAATCTTCTTCATGTATATATCCATGTTTTATATTTGGAAAATCACAAGGCTTCACTTGGAATAAAACAAGACAAAACAGTATTAATATTTTATCTTAATAAACATTCAAATTAGATAACAATTTTTTCATTAATGAAAAAGTCTCTTTTTACCATAATTGTATTCCTTGCATTACTGACTGCAAGACAAACAGTTTGAGAATCCAGATCACTGATGTATTTGAGGAGGTCATTGCTAATGTAAATCAAATTATATCATCTGGGTTACTTGAGGCATGTAGACTCTCCAAGAAGAAAACTGCTCAGACCTATTCAATGTATTTTCCTTCAGTACATATATCCCTAGCCCTGGGTGATAAATCAGCATCCTCGCTTAAAGATGCAGGTGCAGATTTCAGCCCTCAGCTATCCTGACTTCTCTCTGTCTTTTTTGTCCTCCCCGGACTTAGAAGGCTTCCTTTTCTCTTAAGACCAACTCAGATTTAGGGGTCATAATGTATATTTGTGTGTGTGTGTGTTTATAACATTTATTAGTTAATTTTTCTGTTTTTGGAGACAATTTAAGAACTGCAGAGAAACACAAACTTTTTTCCTTTGGCTACATCACAGAGAAAAAAAATTCTTATATGTGTCTCATACACGTTCATCCAGGCAAGTTTTCTTTTACTAATTTTTTAACCAGGAAAAGTAGACTAGGAATATTTCTTAATAATCAAATAATTATGGTTATGGTTAACTGATTATTTACTTCTAATTATAGCTGGAGAATGATAAGCTTTTTAATATGTCTTAAATAATACTTATTTTTAAATGAGGTACTATATAATTATACTTTATTAAATTATTCATACATTTGGAATAATTTTGACTGATATGATTGCATGTTATATTGTATTGAAACAGATTTATAGCTTATTTTCTCAGAAATTATGCACTTCTCTTGGGATTTTTAAGAAACAATTTATTATTTTTAATTCCAAACTAGTATTAGTGTTTTCTATGAAATATGATTTTCCTATTTCATAAAACCTCATGTAACAAGTTAAAAAAATTGCAACACACTAACACCCTGTGCCTAGCAACAGGTCCTTATTATCTTCATCTTCCTATCTTGCATTCACTGATCTAGTTTCTTTTTTGTTTCATTACAAATTTTCTCAAGATACTTCTTTGAAAGGGTTATGTGGATATTACATTTGAAGCCTTGTTTGTTATACATGTTTTTCTTTATCCAAGATTTGTAAATGACACCTTCTCTAGTAATAGGATCTTAGTCTACAGTCCATTTCTTTCATAGTTTATAGATTTTTCATGCGTTTTTTTTTTCTTACAATATGTTACAGAATGAAAGGCTCATCTTCATCACATTTATTTTATGTAATCTGCTACTTTCTTCCCATTGCTTTTTAGGAGCCTTGTAATTTTTCTTTTTACCTCCAGATTTTGCAAATTCCATAATGATATGTCAGGACATATGTCCATTAGCAATGGCAGTAATTCTGCCTTGAACAAGCATGAGTCTTTGGATCTGCGGTAACTAAGTCTTAAACAACGTAAATTGCCCACTAAATGGTACAGTAGAGATTTGACCCTTTCTGGTCTGACTTCAGATCAAGTGAGTTTATCTGCCTCGTTATGGTACTTTAAGAATATAAAAAATAAATAATTTACTGTAGTTTCATGTCTAAAGGAGGCTTATTTTATCATAGGCCTGTTTCTTTTCACTATTCCCTCTGATTTGAGCACATGAGCCTACCTTTATCTCTTTTATAGTGTGGTTCTCTAGAGCAAATATTAATTTACACCTATGATCTATTAGCATTGAGTTCTGCAGGACTAAGAAAGCCTTCTTTCACCTCCTTCACTTCCAGCAATGCAGGTTGTGTTTTCATTAGCAGTTCTCATGATTCCATCACAAAGTGGACTCAAATCGGTCTACAAATTGATTAAAATATTGACTAATTTACAGTTCTTTCAAATTAGTCTGAACTAGTGCAGTTGATTCTTTTACCTAAGCTCAGGATCTTATCATTATTCCTGTTAGTTTTCATCTTTGGATCAACGTATTACAGAGTATAATCTTTGATAAGTGAATCCACATTACTGCCAATTTATTGTCATCATCTTCTGTACCATTCCAGCAGTGAGTTTGTAGTGCTTTTCCCCCAAATGATTAAACTATTTGATGACACCAGTAAGTAATGGGACAAGCCTGAGAATAGAGTCATGTATCTGATGTCCAAATCAGGTTGTTTAATAAAATTACAAACTAACTAATAAACCATTTAACTAGCCAAATTTTTCATTTTATTCACAGGAATTCCAAAAAGTTCCTGTGGAAAAAATTTGCTGAAGCCCAACTATAGTAGGGCTGGCTTAAGTCCCTCATTTACCATTTTCCTAAACCAACCATAAAATGTATTAAATATTTCATTGCATATGGAAATCTGGTTCATAGGGATATTAACTTCCTCTCATAGCAACTCATGCTTTTCATAATTTGTTCTGGAATTATGCCTGGAATTAACATAAATCAGTTGGCCTGTAATTTGATACATTATATTTTCTTTCATAGATATCCAGTTTCACAGATATCCAGGTACTACTTTACAATGTACTCTGATATATAGAGGAAAGGAATACGATTAAATGTCAGAAAAAAATTGTTAAAAGAGCAATGGAAACATAACATCCCAGAAATATAATGCTCTGTTGAATTGTTTGGCATTTGCTACTTAGAAAATTATGCAACTCTTCAACACTCATGCCTCCCCAAAGTGGAGCCTAATTCCTATCCATTTTACTGTGTGCTGAACGGAGTGTCAAACTTCTAAAGAAGAGATATGGCTAAAGTGATAGTGTTTGTCTCAGTCATAAAATGTACAGAGGCTTCCTCTTCTCTGGGATCACTAGCTCTGGAACTGTTAGCTGCTATTCGGGTAACCTATTTAGAGGCCAATGTGGCAAGGAATTGAGGCCTCCTGCCTATCGCCCTGTGAGAGAGCCATTTTGAAGGGGAACCTCCAGCCCATCCAAGCCATTTGATGACTGCAACCTGCCCAACATTCTGACTGCAGCCACAAGAAGAGAGTTTGACTCTGAAAAACCCAGATAAATCACCCTCAGATTCCAGATCCATAGAAACTGTGGGTTAATAAAGATTTGCTGTTTTAATCCATTTTGTTTTTGGAAAAATTTTATGTAACAATAGATAACCAATTATAGGTGTTAGATTGTACTATTGGAACCCAATCTTTTAATTCAGATATTTGAAGAATTTTATCATTTAGAGTAGTATATATTCATACACACACATATATATATTTGAGCATCAAAACAATTAAGAGTGTTTACTTTATATAAGTTGTTTTTGAGCATACTTAGAATTGCCTACTTTGAAAAGCAAAGAGTAGCTACAAAGGCTCTGTTTTACATTTACAATAATAAGCATAGTTTTACAGTTAAGGGGAAGTTATTTCAGAATTAAAAAGTAAGTAAATACATGAATGGAACTTGCAACTACATCTTGGAGCAGGTACCCAGCCACTACCAGTACATTTTACAGTATTTCCCTGGGATGAAGGATAAAATCCTTCTTTACAATTATAGGTAATTTTATCTTCACTTCTGTGTTTAGCTCTTTGAAGTGTGTAGAAGCCATTGGCAATATAAGGAGGATCATGTTACTTCTGAAAAGAAATAGGATGTATGGATAATGAAGATATCACTACATATTTAAAATAATCAAGTACATAAATAT
Source organism: Tolypeutes matacus (assembly GCA_026826555.1). Taxonomy (NCBI): domain Eukaryota; kingdom Metazoa; phylum Chordata; class Mammalia; order Cingulata; family Chlamyphoridae; genus Tolypeutes; species Tolypeutes matacus. The sequence continues at coordinate 38,444,735 of JAKSZT010054304.1, read as the reverse complement.
GAAAAAGTTCATGTTATTTATTTGACCTTAGCACAGTAAATAGTGACATAAAAATCAGCACATCCTCATATCCTTCCTGCTATATCACTCATGCTTTCCATAGTATTTATTATCTGATATATTTTTACCCTCTGAACTCTTGATTCCTCTTTCTCCAAAGCCATGCAAACATTATATTCCATATCTGGCAATCAACTAATGATACATCACTTCAACTATTTCTTCTGCTATCTTCAAACTCCTTGACTTCTCTAGCTGTCATAAGGACTGTTTACACATATTCTGGATCTCTTCCCTCCAGACACATGGTAAAATTGCACATTTTCACCTCTCTGAAGTGGGCATGACCATATGACTTGCATAGGCCAATGAAAGAAAAGTGGAAGTAATATGTGTCATTTTAGTGAAGAAGTTTTAAAGCCACTGTGTGAACTTCTATGTTCTCTTCTCCACAGCAGCAGTATAATAAGGAAGCTCATGGATAGATGATGTCTTCAGATTAGAATTAATTTAATGGCCAGAGTTCCCTTTTGGCCTACATTGGAAATGATGCATGAACAAAGAATAAACTTTGGTTTATTCAAGTCTGATATTTGCAGAAAAATTTTTCTTACTGTAATTCTATAAACCAGCCCAGAGTTTGGAATAGATTTTCTGTACACGGCCAGTAAGTAAGTCTGTGATGCAACTATTCAATTCTAGTTAATTAGCTATTGAAACTTTCTGGTCCTGTTTCATTCTGTCTTCAGAGTGAAAGGCTCATAACAACTGATCTCAAAGTGGAACTTGCAAACATAAAATTTTATGCTTTATCTTCTGAGATATTATCTTTACCCTTGAACAGTTGACTCCGATACAAATTAATACTCTGATTCAGGGTAAAAGAAACTGCTTATTTGAAATTAAATAAGAATTAAATGATTGATAAAATATATACCAAATGAGATATAAAAGAAAGATAAGATTACCTTTACAAAAAGGGTTTGGACCCCATCCAAATTTAGTGTGGACAACCTCTCCTCTTTCATTGTATTCAAAATCCTTGTTACATTGATATTGAACTTGTTTATTCTCATTATAAATGCTCTTACAAGCTACAGTAACTCTATTTTTAATTTGTGGTGACTCACAGGGAATATTTAAAGAGTAATGAAAAATTACAAAATATTAATAATGAATTGAAGTTCTGTGACCAAGATGTAGTCTTATAAAAACACAAATTTTGTTTCCACTAGGTAACTTTGTCAGTCAAATAAAATAAATGTTCTATTTTTGCATGAGTCCTTGACAAGTAATTTATCTGTTATTATTAACATTCATTTTTGATGGAAGTTATATTTTATTAAAATTATCTTGCTAATTTTTATTTGGCTTTGTGGTCAGTTAGTCCTCTTAAAATAAATAGTGGCAAGTAACATTCCATATGAGAAAACTGAATATAGATACAGGCTTATGGTGATAAGTATTTTTACTAAGTAAGCTGCAAAACTCATATAGTTTCTACCTATCTATAACAGAAGATTTTTTTGACGGAACAGTTGGTCAGAGAAATTAATTTAAGTCTTTGTCATTACAACTCTCAAAAGTAAGTGACCGAAGATGGCGTTAGTGTAGGAGGGCACACACTGCAAGCTCCCAGAGCATGGCAGATTGTGGACGGGGTCCTGCCCGGGGGTCTGTGCTGTGCACGCGTGGAGTGAGAAGCTTGGGACATCAATCTGCGTGGATCGGCGGCGTGGACTGAATGGTGGAAATTCGAAACATATAAAGAAGCAAGGAAATAAAATAAGAAGAAAAACTGCCAAAGAGAAAACTTAACTCACATGCAGAACCAACAGCTAAATAAAATTCTAGAGCATAGAGAAAAGCTGATCAACTGAACAAACCCATCAAGATAATATGATTACCAGAGGGCAACAGAAAAATACAAATGACTCTGAGAAACTGGAAAACATGGAACAGTCCAATGCACAAAATAAAAACCAGGAAACAATGCAGAACATCGAACAACTAATCAAAGCTATCCAAACAAATATCATGGACCAACTTAAAGAACTGAAGGAAGAGATTAAGGATATAAAGAAGACACTGGGAGAACATACTGAAGAAAGAGCTAACATGCCTAAAAAGGTAATGTATATGATGTTGAACAAAGGCACAAGTCAAGAAATGAAAAAGACGCTGGACTCACATGGCAGCAGATTTGAACAGGCAGAGGAAAGAATTAGTGATATGGAAGACAATACAGTTGAAATCAAAGAGATTGGAGAACAGATAGACAAAAAGATAGAAAAAATCCAGCATGGTCTCAGGGAATTAACCGATAATACAAAACATACAAACATACGCATTATGGGCATCCCAGAAGGAGAAGAGAAGGGAAAGGGAACAGAAGGAGTGTTGAAGGAAGTTATGGCTGAAAACTTCCCAACTCTATTGAGAGAGATGGATGTGCAGATCCAGGAAGCACAGCGCACCCCAAATA
>JAKSZT010054304.1:38424125-38441286 GCA_026826555.1 Tolypeutes matacus | reverse complement strand
TTGTTCTTTGTTTGATTATTTGTTTTTTTTCCTTCTCTTTTTTTTTTCTCCCTGAGTCTCCTTATGTTTGTCTCTTGCATGTAAGCTTATCATACTTGTTTCTTTTTCCTAGTAAGTGTATTTGATTATTTTATGGACTAAATGTTCGTGGAGGATTTGGATCACAGAAGGGTTACAATGGGTACTGCGGGGGATTATTGGGGGGGTGTCTGGGGGGGATGTTTCGTGGGGGTTGGTTCATCCGAATATACATGAAAGATATACAAAATCGTTCAAAGGATCGGGGGATGGGGCATGGTCACGATGGGTGGATAATCACACAATAAATAGGGAATCTGAATTCCTAGCCTGGAGAGCTCTGCCACAGTCTACAAGGGAGCAGCAATAGTCCTCTGAGTGTAGGGACAGTGCCTGTCAAAATAGGATGACCCACTGATGTGTTTTTTTTAATTGATGACTACACTTGTGAGTCTTTGATCTTGTAAATGAGACTTAGCCTGCAGTTGTGGGGTGCCTAAGGGTTGTCACCTGAGAGCCTCCTTGTTGCTCAAATGTGGCCTCTCTCTAAGCCAAACTCAGCATATGATTGCATTACCTTCCCAACGTGGGAAATGACTCCCAGGGATGAGCCTCCCTGGTAACGAGGAATTAATACCAAGTGCCAACTGGCAACACAACTGGAAAAAGACCTTGAATAAAAGGGGGAAATGGTAAAGACAAATGAGTTCAAGTGGCTAAGAGACTTCAAAGAGAGTCGGGAGGTCATCCCAGAGGTAACTCTTACGCACACCTCAGTAGGAATTCATAGAACATCTAAGTGCCTATCACCCCACACAGAGGGGTTCTTGAGAGCTCTGGAGATACCCAGGTCCTATATAAGGGGGGATAGCCCCAGAGACTGATACCTTATCAGTGGGCTCTATTTTGGAATCTGTGCTCCTGTGAGTGACAGAATTGGACTCAAATAAGTCCTCCCTGCACATGGTTCACCAGTCCCTTCTATTCAAAACCTATATGTGATGCTGGAGTTTTTAGGTATAGTTCCAGAGACTGGAGTCTCTGTCCTACCTATGTGCCAGGTGTGCATGAAATCTCGGTGGAGCTGCATCTCCTACCCTACAGCTCAATGGACTCATCCAAGTCACCTGGTGAGGAGACAACAATGGGCAATGGCCATCCCAGGGGATGGAGAGGGCCTGCATCTGCAGGCAGGATCATCCCACCCACCATATCCATGGGATATAAGCCCTCTCTCACTTGGAGTTGGAGTGGACATCACCATCCCAGTCCCCTCAGGACTGGGGGAAGAACTATGGACTAGAGTGGACTTGATGGTATTCTCTTGTTCACATATGGTGATTCTAGCAATGGAAGAAATTATAACAATGAGGTGGAGCCAGTGGCCACTTGACACTTTTGGGGTAGGGAGGGGATGAGCAGTTGAAATACAGTGGCTTCTTTGGGAGTTAGAGGTTGTCCTGAGTGCCGTTGTGGCAACAGATGTAGGCCATTTTAAATCAGCACACAGCACTCAGAACTGAGTGGGAGAGAGTGTGGTTTACGGTGTGAACTGTGGTCTATGGTTGGTGGCAAGGCTCCAGGATGTGTAAGTTCATTGAGGGTGGTGGGCCACACTTGTGGGAGATGTTTGTGTGTGATGTGGTGGGAGGTGTGGGAGGTGGGCAACATGGGAATCCCAGTGGGTTCCATGTAATATTTTGGGTAATCTAAGCACCTCTTAAAATATATGTGTATATATATATATAAATAACATTTTTGTAAGGAATTACACATATATGCATATATATTTATATATCATTTTGCAAATGTTTTTATGTATTGTGAGAATTTTGATTTTTACCCACAATAAAAACAAATAAAAAATTAAAAAAAAAAAAAGTAAGTGACCTGCTTTTGTGACTTTATCATCCATCCAATTTTTTGTCCCCCCACAAAAAAAACTAGCTGTGATCTTTGACACCATCTTCTCTCATACACCTTATCTGTGAATATGGCAACAGTAACTACTTTCCCTGGTCATGGTCCTTTCATCATGTTGCTTTATTGTTCCGGTTAAAGTCTTTTACTGAATCCTATATCAGCATGCACAAAAGCCAAAGTCTTCCTCATGGTGTATATAAAAACTCAGAACATTGTATCAGCCTATCTCCAATCCATCACTGACTCTCCCCTGCTTGCCTCCTACACTAGGGCCTTAGAGAACAATGACCAACCATCAGCACAGTTTCATATTCATGGAAGCCTCATTGCATTTACACCTTATGACTCATGGTATGCACTTCCCCTTCACATCTTCAATCTAAAAATTCATATTTTTCTTTTGAAACTAAGCTTAACCATTTAAGTCATATCATCAAGATCTATTATTTAAGACATATCATCATAGCAACTCTTAACGTTCAAGACATATCATCAGTCATTACAGAAAGATTTCATTTACCACAGACACCTACTTGTAAGAATGTAAACCTTTGCCATGTGCCTCTAGAATATACTGTATTTATTATACTGAATATGAATATTAGTTCTTCATTATTGACTCTAAGAACATGCTTTGTTTGAAAGGGCTCTTTAAAAGATGTTTGCCTTTCACTATGGGTAGATGAGAATAAGTGTAAAAAAAATTTGAAAATTTTGAATTATGTTTTTAAAAATTGGCAGAAATTTCTGCTATAGTATTGGTAAAATTAAGTATGGATCTAAATTTCGCAATTTGACTGTAATGTTTCATTACAAAAGCCAAAATCATCAGAATTGGCCATGATGCACAATTCAATAGTATTATGACTAAAGAAATCTTCGTTTGTATTTTACTACAGATATAAATTTTTAAGGAAAAGCTATATTTAGGGGGTTCAATTAAGTTCAGCAAGTATTGATCATAAATTCACAGCAAAAATATAAAACAAGGCTACTTTGTAGCTGAGTCAATCAAAAGCTGAATGTCGTAGTTATGCATTGGTGGAAGTAATTAATAAATGCCAGGTTTTTCATATTAAAAAAAAAAATTCATTCTGGAAGCCAATATTATAATATTATATATCGCAGCACAAATGCATAGCATTCTACTTCAGCCTGTAGGAGTCAACTTCAATGTATTTATAGTTGGTTAAGAGATTGGACTTTGTTGTCAGATAGCCTATATCTGAATTTTATCTCTACCATTTGTGCTTTGGTAACCTAAAGTATGTAATTCAACTTTTTTGCACCTCAGTTTCTTCAAATATAAAAGAGAGGATTTGATTTTCCATAAATCATGGATTTGTTTTGGGAAAAAAAAAAACACGAAAGAGACTTAAAGGCTTTACCCCTCCTCAAAGGGGTACATGGAGAGGACAAGTACTAGGGCTTATTGGGTGGACACTTGAAGAAGCACAGCTTTGGGTGCTGTGGGAGAAGCACCTGGTGGCCTTCCTGATCCACCTTCCCTACAACATTTGGAGCTGGTCTGTATAATCTTTGTGGGTCCCTATCCTTGTTCTTCCTGGGAAAGACTGACTTGGGAAACTCCTTTCAGACATGTCTTCATCCCAGAATTTGTTTTCTAGGCTAAAGCAACTTAAGACAACAAGGAAAGAAGTGTAAGAAACTATTGAAGCAGATGGCCTGGGACAAAACATTAACTGCTTTAAACAACTGGAAGAGGGAGAATTTCTCTCACTGGGAAATAGAAGGGTCATTCAAACTCCTGTAAATAGGGAAATTCCAAAGCAATTACTAAGCAGAAGTCCACAATAAGACACAGTGCCAGAAAAGACAGAATGGACCCCACACTCAGCATTGACCTTGGACAGACTTTCCTGATAGGATGTCTAATATAAGAAAATCTCTCTCATATCATTAGCTTGTTACAATATCAAGAAATTGATAGCTCAGGGAATGAATCCCAGAGTTAACACATTAAAATATTGAAAATGACAGTGTGCAACAAAAGAGTACAAGAAAAACAAAGAAATAGGAAATGATGACCCATCCAAAACAAGAGGATAAAAATTCAGAAAATACAAATGAAGGAGTTTGGACATCCCAAAGACTTAAAAAAATGATACTGCCCTTTAGCACTTTGGTATATATCAGCTTCTGAAGGGCTTCAAACAAGATGCCAGCCCCTGAAGCCATTAGGTTATGGCTTAATTTGACAAAGCACCACCAGATACCCCCCACTGCATTGTCTTCTGGCTCCTGGTCAACTTGAACAGATGACGAGTAGTTACAGATCTCAGGCTTATGTGCCAGTGGTTCAGTTTCATTTCTGAGGCCTTCCTAGTTCTCTACATAAATGGGGGGCTTCTGCCCCACCCCCCCACCAAGAGTGTATGCTGATGTGAAACATCAATAGCTCTAGAGTTAAGATAGAAGAGAGAGGAACTGCAGAGAAATCTGCAATAGTCACTAATGGTGAGAGTGCTTATTTATTGCCTAGAAAAGCAAAGAAGTGGGTGCTTAAGTTGAAAGCGGAAGATGCTGAGCTAGGCTACAAAATTCAAAGAAGCAATGGAAGAGACAAGAGAGAAAAAATGGGAAGACCTTGAATCTGGAACCAAAAGTTGTCATGGAGCAGAGGGTGAAGAAAAAAAACAAGAAGAGGAAAAATAAGATATATGTGGCATAATGGATGGTGATGAAAAGACCAAAAGAAAATCACCAAAAATAGGAGAAATGTGAATATGAAAAACAGACCAAGAATCCCAAGTCTCCTAAAGTACAAGCAGGGAAATAGTGGACCATTCAGAACTGTAGTCCTCCAAAATATTCTCCTGGAAGAATCAGCCTTGCTAAAGGTAAAAGGAAAAAAGAAGAAGAAGAAGAAAAAGAGGATGGAGGCATTTGTGCAAAAGATAGACCTGGTTCCTGCTCAGAGTGTGAGTCTTCTAATGAACCATCCAGTGATAATCTCACCAATTTCATTTTGGAGGTCAGAAAGTCGTTCTAGAAAATATTGACTGAGCTATCAAAGGAAGGGACCCTGATTGCAAAACACACCTGCAAACAAACTGGCTGCAAATAGTGACTTTAACCTTACCCCCATTAAGGGCAATACAAGAAAAACACCATCTTCTAGTTCAGGCTTATTTCAGAGTCAGATGAGCAATGCATAACATCCAAGACCGTGGTATATACTACAGGTTTCTTAAAGACAGCAAGCTTCCTTGCAGGGAGTGGTTGTCCGGGACCCAGACCATCTCACAGACTCCAAAAGTTGCCTGTTAGAAGCACTCAGACTCAAATGGTGACAGAAAGGCTCCTGATCCACCTCCCAATTTATCTGTCCCCACCAATTTGGGAAGAGGATGAGATAGAGGAGAGGACCTTCTTTTTAGTTCGGGAGTCACGAGTTGGAAATGCAAGGAGGAGGTCGAGGACAAGGGCAAACCATTATTTATGTTTTAAACAGAAACAGTAAATGTCAGAAGCAGCAGCAATTAAATTAATTGCTACCAAATTCATCTACTATTATTCAGAATCCACGAGAGTTACACAAGTTAACAGTTACCTCTGTTAGCAGCTGCCCCTCACATTGAAGAAAAGTTTGCGTTTAAGCTTTTGGAACTTACATCTGATTACTTTCTTGATGTTTCTGACTACAAGGAAGAAAAAATATTAAGCCACCATCCAGAGACCCAGCTAGTAGTTGTAGAAATCCTTTCATCATTATCTGCCATAAAAGAACCTGGAAAATTTGATTTGGCTTATCAAAATGAAAAGGGAACTGAGGTAGTGGAGTATACTGTCACACAGGAAAGAAAGATCACTTTTTTTTTTTTTTTTGGAGAGATTTGATTGACCCAGGAATGATTATTGATTCTCTGAATAATAACACATCAAATAAACCACTTCCATGAGTATGATGTTTCTACCTCATAGATTATAAATGTCTGTTTAGGAATGTGACTCTAACCTGAACTTTTTAAAAATAAGAGGATTTGAAGGTTGTGTGAAATTCTATTTTCTTCACTTTACTGTATAGAAAAAGATATACCTCATTAAGTAAAATGACATGGGTATTGGTTTTGTAGACTTTTTCAGGTATAGTTTCAGTAATAATATTTAAAACATGACATTCCCTGCAAGCATTGTTATATAATAATATGTGTTGAACCTTGTCTTTTTTTTTTTTTTTTTGAGCAAATAGCAACCATCAGTAGGAGTTTATCATACCAAGTACAAGAAAGTGATATATATCTCATCACAATAAGTTTTATTAACTAACAAATTAAAAAAAAATTAAAACGTGTTATATGACCTAAATTTTTTTAACATTTGAGTTGTTCCTTTAAATGTGGAACAACTTGTAAATTGCAAGTATTTTATATTTGCAGTTGTCTAGAGTTAACAATTGGTAGTTGGATTTGTTGCAGCCAATTTGAATTGAAAAGAATACTTTTACATTTTTCTCAACTTTAAAAAAAAAATTGAAAAAATTATTTTAAAGATATATAGATTACATAAATGTTACACTAAAAATATAGGGATTCCCATATGTCCCACCTCCCAGACCTTCCACAACCTCCAACATAAACATCCTTCATTAGTGTGGCACATCACCTGCAACGGATAAACATCCTGGAGCTTTGCCTTTAAGCATGGACCATAGTTCATATTGTAGACCACACTCTCTCCCACACAGTTCTGCATGTTCTATGATGATGTAAAATGGCCTATATCTGTCATTGCAGTGTAACTCAGGACAATTCCCAAGTCCCGAAAAAGCCCCTGTATTACAACTGCTTTTCCCTCTCCCTGCTCCCAGAGTGTCCAGTGTTCACTGGTTCCACATTAATGTTGAAATTTCTTCCATTGCTTGAATCACAATATGACTATAATAAAATACCAGTAAGTCCACTCTAGTCCGTAGCTCTTCCCATAATCCTGAGGAATCTGAGATGGTGATGACCACTCCACCTCCAATTGAGAGGGGGCTAATATTCCATGGATAAGATGGATGGGATTATCCTGCCTGCAGCTGCAGACTACCTCCATTCCTTGGGATGGCCCTTGTCCATCATCATCTCCCCACCAGGTGTTCTGGGGGAGTCCGTTGAGCTATAGAGTAGGAGTTGCAGCTCCACTGAGATTCTGGGCCCAGCTGGCACATGGACAGCCCAAAGACTCCAGTCTCTGGATGTACACCTACAAATTCCAGCACCAATTTTTCTCAACTTTAAAATGAAGGATTCTCAGGACATTTTATAGAGCAATGGACATAAGACCTCATGGGGATAAACTGGCATCCCACTTAGGTAAGAGGGTTTACAGTGTGCTTCAGCACAGGGAATAAATTATCTTGCCACAAGATCCCAAGCACCTGGATGAGAGTGCTGGAATTAGGATCTTGAACACAAACATTCTGTTCTTTTGTTATCTGCAAAAAAGCTAAAATAGCTAAATATGCACTGCAAAAAGATCAGATCCCTCCTTCACTTTTGCAAAATTTTAAAATAAAATCATATTATCTAAAAATATATATTCAATATTCCCAAGAAGCTGAAGGAAAATACAAAGGAAGTGCTAAAGTATATCAGCAAAACAATGAATTTGCAATATGAGAGTCTAAATAAAGTGATATAAATTTTCAAAAGAAACCAAACAGAACTCCTGGAGTAGAAGACTATAATAACTAAAATTAAAATACTCCCAGGAGGGTTGAAAGAGCAGATTGGATCTGGCAGAAGAAAAAACCAGCAAACTTGAAGAGAAGACAATTGAACTGAGTCAGACTGAGTAGCAGAAAGTGAAAAAGGAATTCTAAAAAAGTGGAAATAGCCTAAGAGACGTCTGGGACACCATCATGTGTACAAATATACACATTATGGGATTCGAAGGAGCACAAAGAGACCAAAGAGCAGAAGGAATATTCAAAGAAATAATGACAGAGAACTTCCCGAACCTGGCAAAAGATGTGGATAAGCCCAGAAAACATCAGAAAGGAAAAACATGAAGAAAACCACCTCCTGCCCTATATTTATCAAACTGTCAAGTGCAAAGGACAAGGAGATATGTCTGAGAACTGCAAGAGAGACTCTACATTTTCTATGCATTGGACTTCCAATTAGATTGAATGCCAATCTCTCAACAGAAATCATGGAGACAAGAAGGCAGTGGGTTGAAATAATTAAAGTACTAACGAAAACAATGAGTGGCATAGAATTCTATAACAGTTGAAAATTTCTTTCAAAACTGAGGAAGAGATTAAGACATTCCCAGATAAACAAAAGCTAAGGGTGTTCATCAGTACTTGATTTGTCCTATAAGCATTGCTAAAGGACAGTCTTCAGACTAAAAGTAAAGGACTTTAAAGACTGGTTCAAAGTAGGATAAAGAAATAAAGTAAGGTAACATTGGGTAATTATAAAGGCTAGGACTATTTAATTGTAATTTTTTTGTGTAACTTCACTTCTTACTTCTTACTGGTATTAAAATGCAAATGCATAAATGTATGATAAATTTATATTATGGGACACATAATATACAAAGATGTAAGTGGTAACATGTACAAAAAATGGTGGGGGGATGGAGGGGTATAAGAAAGGGGCATGTATATGCTAATGAAATCTAGTTGGCATCACATTAAATATGATTACTATATAATATGAAGTTAAATTTTTAACCCCTTGGCAACCACAAGGAAAATATATGAAAAATATGTCTGGATAGAAATGAGTAGGCACTCAAATGGTACAACAGAAAAAATTCAAATAAATATAAATGTAGACATTTAGAAAAGACTTGAGGTACAAAAATGGTATGGCTTACAAAGGCCAAAAGGGCAAAATGGCAGAAGAAAGTGCTACATTATTAATAGTGACTTTAAATAGAAATACATTAAACTCTCCAGACAAAAGGCAGAGAATGGCAGAAAGGCTTAGAAAACATGAGCCAACTATATGCCGTCTACAAGGGGATCAACCTAAAGTCAAAGATATATGTAAATGTAAAAGGATGGGGAAAATACATAATACACGTCATAAAAGAAAGATTGAGTAGCTATACTAGTATCAGATAAAATAGTCTTCAAGTCAAAACCTGTTTTGAGGGACAAAGACAATGATTATGTACTGATAAAGGGGTCAATTCAACACAAAGACTTAAAAAGTTTAAAAACAAATGCACCTAACAGCAGAGCCCCAAAATATATGAGGCAAATACTGACAGATTGAAAGGAAAATTGATGGTTCTACATTAATATTCGGAGACTTTAATATACCACTTTCAATTTTGGATAGAACATCTAGAGAGAAGATCATTGTGATGGTCTGAAAGTACATGAACCCAAGAAAAACATATTCTTACAGTTAATCCATTCCTGTGGTATACACACATTGTAAGTTTGACCTTTTGATGAGGCTACTTCTGTTAAGTTATAGCCCACAATAATCAGAATGGGTCTTAGTCCTATTTCTGGAGTTCTTTATAAACAGAATGAAATTCAGACACAGATAACGTAGCCAGAATCTGAACATCAATGGAATTTGGAAGAGAAGGGAGAGACCAGGAGATGCCACTACGTGCCTTGCCATGTGACAAACTTAGGACAAAGGATCACGGGCACTCAGCCCCAGATTGCCACAGTTTTGAGGGAGATAGGATCACCTTGATGATGGCTTCATTTGGCCTTTTTTAAAATTCTCAAAAGCAAAAGCTAATATATTCCCATTGTTTAAGTTGAACTATTTCAGGGTATTTTCTTGAGGAGCCTAGGAAACTAAAACAATCAATAAGTAAATACAAGACTTGAGCAATAATCTAAGTCAACTAGACCTAACAGACATAAATATAACACTTCACCCAAAAGCAATGGCATACACATTCTTCTCGAGTGCACAGGGATCACACTCTAGGGTAGACCATATCTTAGGTCATAAAACAAGTCTCAATAAATTTTAAAAAATATTGAAATTAGACAATGCACTTTCTCTCACCACAATAAAATGAAGTTAGAAATCAGAAACAGAGAGAGAAAGGGAAAATCCACAAATAGTTGGAAATTAAGTAATGTACTCTTAAGCAATCAATAGGTTAAAGAGGAAATCGCCAGGGAAATTAGGAAATGTCTTGATGCAAATGAAAATGAAAATACAGCACACCAAAACTTATGGGCGCAGCAAAGGCAGTGCTGAGAGGGAAATATATAGCTCTAAATGCTTATGTTTAAAAAAGATGAAAAGCTTCAAATCAGAGACCTAACTTCTAAACTGGAAGAATTAGTCAGGATCCTAGATGGGGAATAGGAAGATGCAGGGCACATTCCTCCACCAAATTTGACAAGAAAACAGGCAGGGGGAGCATAGTGTGGATGGCCTGCAAGGCAGGCCTTACCAGCTGCAGGGGAGGTGGTAAGAAGGCCCATGAGGGAGGCCAGGTGCCTAATGAGAAAGGCCTTATTGGGTGCAGGGGCAACAAGAGGGCAGTCCTCAGGTTCCAGAGACCAGAGGACATGTTACAACATCCAGGAAGCAGCAGGAGACTGAGAGAGACTGCTGCAGAGGAAATGGTGTATTTGTGTCTCACACACATTCCTATTGGACTAGGAATATTTCTTAACAACCAAATAATTATGATTATGATAAATTGATTATTTACCTCTAATTTTAGTTGGAGAATGAAAATGCCTTTTAATGTCTTAAATAATATTTGTTAAATGAAGTACAATAAAATTGTACTTTATTAAAGTATTTTTACATTTGGAATAGTTTTGACTAATTTGTTTTGGTGTTATATTGCCTTATAACAGGATTACAACTTGTTTTTTTCAGAAATTATGCAGTTTTCTTGGGATGTTTAGAGACAGTTTATTATTTTTAATTCCAGACTAGTATTAATTTTTTTCCATGAAATACAATTTCTCCATTAAAAAAAAAAAAACACCATGTGAAAGTTAAAAAAATTCCAACTAACACACACAAAAAACTGAGCAACAATTCCTTATCATTTTCATCTTCTTAAGTTCCCTGATGTAGTTTCTTTTTAATTGCAAATTTTCTCAAGTAATTTCTTCCAAAGTGTTATAAGGGTATTACATTTTGAATCCTTGTTTATCCTGAGTCTACATTTATCTCTTTTACAAGATGGTTCTCTGATGTGAATATAATGTTACATCTATTATCTATCAGCATTGAAATCTGCAGGACTAAGAACAGCCTTCGTTAACCTCCTACACGTCTACAAATGTAGTTCTGGTGTATCCATCACAACGAAGATTCAAACCAATCTAAAAATAGATTAAACTATTGCCTAATCTATTGCTGTTGCTAATTAATCTGTACTAGTACAAATCAGTCCTTTGACCTAAGCCCAGGATTTTACCATTATGCCAGTTAAATTTCATTTATTGGAACAACCTATTACCTAGTATACTCTCTGATGCGTGAATCTGTCCTATAGCAAATTTACTATCATTATCCCTTGTGTCATTCCAGTTGTGAATTTGTACTGCTTTTCCTCTAAAACAATAAACTAGTTGATAACACCAATGAGTAATAGGACAGGCTGGAGATAGAGTCATGCATCTGATCTTCACATCAGGTTGTTTAATAAAATGGAAAACTAACTGATAAACCATTTAACTAGTCTATTTCTCCATTTTAACCACAGCAATTCTAAAAAGACCTATTGGAGTAAACTTGTTGAGGCCCAATTATAGATGGGCTGGCTTAAGTCCCTCATTTACCGTTTTCCTAAAGCAACCATAAAATGTATTAAATATTTTCCTTATACTTCATTTGCATATGGAAATCTGGTTCATAGGGATAATAGCTTCCTTTCTTAGCAACTCATGCTTTTCATAATTTGTTTTGGAATTAACATAAATGTATTGGCCTGTAATTTGGTACATTATATTTTCTTTCATGGATATCCAGTTTAAATGTCATACAACTTTATAATGTATATGATATACAGAAGAAAGTAATATGATTATAGTGGCAGAAAATAATTGGAAAACGGGTAAAGGAAGCATAACACCCCCAAAATATAGTACTCTGTTGAAATATGTGGCATTTTGCTACATGCAATAGTTTTAGAAAAGTATGCAACTTCTTCAACACTCATCCATCCCAAGAGTGTAGCCCAATTCCCATCCTAGTATGCTGAATGGAGTGACAAATTTCTAAAGAAGAAATATGGTTGAAGTGGTAGTGTTTGTCTTGGTCATAAAATGTACAGAGGCTTCCTCTTCTCTGGGATCACTAGCTGTGGAACAGTTAGCTGCTATTCACAACCTATTTAGAGGCCCATGTGACAAGGAATTGAGGCCTCCTACCTAAGGCCGTGTGAGAGAGCCATTTTGAAGGGGAACCTCCAGCCCAGTCAAGCCATTTGATGACTGCAGCCTGGGCCGACATTACGACTGCAGCCGCAAGAAGAGAACCTCACTCTGAAAAACCCAGCTAAATACCCTCAGATTCCTGACCACAGAAACTGTGGGTTAATAAAGTTTTGCTGTTTTAAGCCACATTATTTTGGGGAAAAATTTCTTAAAACAATATAACTAAATACAGGTTTTAGATGGTATTAATCATACCCAATCTTTTTAATTCATATATTTGGAGAATTGTATCACTTATTGTGTTACTATACATATATACATTCATATATCTATATTTGAATATCAAAATGATTAAAAGAGTGTTTAGCATACAAAATTTTTTTTGAGCCTACTTTGAATTTGTATTTGAACACACTGGCCTTCTGTCTGTCTCCAAACATGCTAAGCGTATTCTTCTCCTTTGCTCTCTCTATTCCTTGCCTTAAATGATTCCACCCTCCACCCCAGATTTTCACACTGATGCTTATCACCATCAGTCACCACCTCAGAAACATTTTCACTGAAGGTCCTATAGGTCTTATATGAATGAACATTTCTGCTCTCTAGATTAGTTTTCATGATATCTGTCCTTGATTATATTTTTTTCCTCTTTATATTTTCTGTGTGGTTCTAGACACTGCCATGACAAAACGCTCACTCCATTATACTGATAACTTCCTCTGTGGAATCCAAATCTAAATGTCTAACTGCACCTTCACATGGAGCAAGTTTGCATGTATAATTTACATGCAAATTAGACTTTTTATGTATTAGACTATCTCAGTATCGTTGTTGCCAATATAGCTTCCCTCCTTTGTTCAACATTTAATTTGTGACTCAAGAATCCCATGACATAAACCTGGAAATTTATTCCGCGTGCTCCCCTCATCAACACTCTAACATTGTCAGACAGTATACCCTGTAAAGTCTTAATTTAGTTATCACATATGTATCTCCTCCTCTCCATACCAACTGTCACTGTGCATATTCAGGCCCTAGAGGTATTGCAATACTCTTTCAATTTATCTTAAATTTACACTCTATTCTGCAAGAATAAATTTTAATATGTCTGTATGACCAACAAGTAATACAGCTATATTAGTGGTAATTATATCAGAAATAATATATGAACACATAAACAGAATTTTTAAATAAAATATATTTAAGTGTGTGATGCTAAGAATTGACACATCTCAAATGATCAAATATGTTCATTTATATATTTTTTCATTTCATTTGCTATTTCTATATTTTCATATACCCTTTTCAGTCTAACTGCATATAGTTACTTATATTTTGCTTAATCATATAGCTGAACCTAAAATCAGTCTTGAAGTCAAAGCTATAAGACTTAAATAATAAGAGTTTAACTAAGAGACCAAAAAATAATATAGGGAAATTTTTGCTCAATTAATGACTTATGGATTGCTTTCTACTGATCACATTCAAGCAATTGATGCAAATCTTTTGATAAAACTTAATTCCCTAAACTCCTGAGCTGCTTTAAAATAAATGGTGATAGTAAAATTTTTCCAAGGGCATGTATCTCAATTCAAGACATGATCTTAGAGACTGTTCAAATGCGTAGGACCATATTTTTTCTTCTATTAGAAAAATAAAATAGGAATTTGAAGCAATAATAACAATTCAAGATTGGCACCATATGAATTGAATCAATAGAACATCTAGTCTGTATGGGAAAAAAGCTAGTGGAACAAAAGTAATTTTTATTTCTCAGGTTTTGATACATTTACTTAATCCTAGAAATGATATGTTCTCATAGACCTTCCCCAATAGAACAAAGACAACAAAGTTTTGGAAATTCACCTCACATAAAACTCTGAGAGCTAGAATTCTATGGCCAGATGGAAGTAAGTTTAAATATTTTGTCCTTTTTCTGGGGTGATGAAAGTATTCTATATCTTGCTTTCTATGTTGATTCTCATGTGCATAAAAGTGTTAGACCACATCAAACTGAACAATAAAGATGTGTACATTTTGATCCTCACTGAAATATAGATAGAAGCATTTATTTTCCAATTTTTGTCAACTTTTTTGTGTATACACTAACACACATTGAAGAAAGCTATTACGTTATATTGGCAAGTCAATAAGAAGTTAACATATGTATGTTGCTACAGCAAATATATGAGTCTCACAAAATCATAAACGTCTTGAGATCTCAAATAGTTCACTCACCGACACGAATGCATCTGGGAGGAGGGGACCAGTCATGCTCTGTACATGTAATTTTGCTCTCATTATTGGGAAGAATGTAGCCGGGTTTGCACACAACGTTTACAGATTCACCTTCTAAATATCTGTTTCCTCTATTTGGAGAATGTCCATTTTCCACGGAATAGAAATAGCATTGTCCTAAAAACCATAAAAAAGATAAATGTAAAAATAACAAACATGATTTTGCTCAAAATAATAACTTATAATAATGTATAATAATAATAAACATGAAGGGGAAATTTTAAGTTGAATCTATGTTCTAATTTTTTACTTTTTAAACAAAACCACCAGACTGTACAACACTAACAGTGAACCCTAATGTAAACTATGGACTGTAGATAATGGAACAAGACTAATAATATTCTTTCAACTGTAACAAAGATACCACACTAATGCAATGTGTCAATAATAGGGAAACTTGGGTTAGGGGATTTATGGAAACTCTGTGTATCCGGCATGATCTTTCTGTAACCCTACATATAACTTCTCCAATAGAAAATATTAAACAATTACATTTAAATGTTTAAATGACAATACCTAAGCATCCAAAAATGATAAACACATTAAGGGAAAATCCAGCCTCAACCAAATGCTTGTTAAATAAAAAAGAACAGTTAAACCTAATTGTTATTATCTTTGGCATTTATTATTAAAATATGATAAAATATAGCTTATAGATACCCTTATATTAATCCCATCTTTACTTCTCATTTGCAAGCCATGAACAGCACCTAAAAAAAGAACCGATCTATTTTGGTGCTTTTTGCTGGCCCCACTCTTTCCCTGACCCTCTTTTATGGACAGCTCTTGATTGGAATCACTTCTGTGCTCTTCTCTCAGTATCACTGAAAAATGTATGCATGTATAATTTTCAAGACACTGACTTACTGCGGCATGGTACTGCTGGTGACCATCCTCTTGTCGTGCATTTTATGTAACCACCACGATATTGTGTAGGAGTCACAAAATTTTGATTACAGTAGTAATAGTAAGATTTTCCTATAGGTGCTGGAAAGTATGGTCTATAATAATCTTCTTCATGTATATATCCATGTTTTATATTTGGAAAATCACAAGGCTTCACTTGGAATAAAACAAGACAAAACAGTATTAATATTTTATCTTAATAAACATTCAAATTAGATAACAATTTTTTCATTAATGAAAAAGTCTCTTTTTACCATAATTGTATTCCTTGCATTACTGACTGCAAGACAAACAGTTTGAGAATCCAGATCACTGATGTATTTGAGGAGGTCATTGCTAATGTAAATCAAATTATATCATCTGGGTTACTTGAGGCATGTAGACTCTCCAAGAAGAAAACTGCTCAGACCTATTCAATGTATTTTCCTTCAGTACATATATCCCTAGCCCTGGGTGATAAATCAGCATCCTCGCTTAAAGATGCAGGTGCAGATTTCAGCCCTCAGCTATCCTGACTTCTCTCTGTCTTTTTTGTCCTCCCCGGACTTAGAAGGCTTCCTTTTCTCTTAAGACCAACTCAGATTTAGGGGTCATAATGTATATTTGTGTGTGTGTGTGTTTATAACATTTATTAGTTAATTTTTCTGTTTTTGGAGACAATTTAAGAACTGCAGAGAAACACAAACTTTTTTCCTTTGGCTACATCACAGAGAAAAAAAAATTCTTATATGTGTCTCATACACATTCATCCAGGCAAGTTTTCTTTTACTAATTTTTTAACCAGGAAAAGTAGACTAGGAATATTTCTTAATAATCAAATAATTATGGTTATGGTTAACTGATTATTTACTTCTAATTATAGCTGGAGAATGAAAAGCTTTTTAATATGTCTTAAATAATACTTATTTTTAAATGAGGTACTATATAATTATACTTTATTAAATTATTCATACATTTGGAATAATTTTGACTGATATGATTGCATGTTATATTGTATTGAAACAGATTTATAGCTTATTTTCTCAGAAATTATGCACTTCTCTTGGGATTTTTAAGAAACAATTTATTATTTTTAATTCCAAACTAGTATTAGTGTTTTCTATGAAATATGATTTTCCTATTTCATAAAACCTCATGTAACAAGTTAAAAAAATTGCAACACACTAACACCCTGTGCCTAGCAACAGGTCCTTATTATCTTCATCTTCCTATCTTGCATTCACTGATCTAGTTTCTTTTTTGTTTCATTACAAATTTTCTCAAGATACTTCTTTGAAAGGGTTATGTGGATATTACATTTGAAGCCTTGTTTGTTATACATGTTTTTCTTTATCCAAGATTTGTAAATGACACCTTCTCTAGTAATAGGATCTTAGTCTACAGTCCATTTCTTTTATAAGTTTATAGATTTTTCATGCGGTTTTTTTTTTCTTACAATATGTTACAGAATGAAAGGCTCATCTTCATCACATTTATTTTATGTAATCTGCTACTTTCTTCCCATTGCTTTTTAGGAGCCTTGTAATTTTTCTTTTTACCTCCAGATTTTGCAAATTCCATAATGATATGTCAGGACATATGTCCATTAGCAATGGCAGTAATTCTGCCTTGAACAAGCATGAGTCTTTGGATCTGCGGTAACTAAGTCTTTTTTTTTTTTTTTTTTTTTTT
>JAKSZT010054304.1:38349194-38424025 GCA_026826555.1 Tolypeutes matacus | reverse complement strand
ATCCCCCCCTTGCTGCCCGCGCTCGCTGGGTCAGCCAACCATGCCGCTTAAACAACGTAAATTGCCCACTAAATGGTACAGTAGAGATTTGATCCTTTCTAGTCTGACTTCAGATCAAGTGAGTTTATCTGCCTCATTATGGCTCAAATGGTTGGGCTTCTGCTTCCCATATAGAGGGACCTGGGTTCGTTCTCCAGGACCTCCAGGTAAAATAAAAATATGGAAAGTGCACGGGTGCGCCATCAGGCCCTGCGAGCAGGTAAGCCATCCAGCCCCGCCTAACCACGCAGCAAGAAGATGACGTAACAGGAGAGTGACACAAGGGAGAGCCAAGAGGAGACACAACAAAAAACCAGGAACTGAGGTGGTGCAGGTGGCAGAATGCCTCTCTCCCACATTGGAAGTTCCCAAGATCAAATCCCAGTGAAGACAGGAGGAGAAAGATGAGAGGAGAGGGCAGGAAACAGACAAAAAGAATTGCCCAATGAATGGATGCAAAACAGCAAAAACGGTGAGGTGGGGTAGGGGGGAGGGGGTTAAGTGGATAAATAGTAAATAAATATATAAATCTTTTAAAAAATAAAATTAAAAAAACCCAACTATTAGATTTTCTAATTTTTATTTGATAGCATTTTTTAAAAGGAATCCATTTGATTCTAAGGCAATATGGCTGTATCCCTCCTGCATAAACAAGGAAAAGCACAGAAAAATAAAAGAGGTCAAACAAAATCATAATTCAAATATGAAACAATCATAAAATCTGAGATTATTTTTTGACCATTGGATTGGGTTTTATAAAACCTTCATGCATGAAATGAGTATGAAAATAGTATCCTTTAGTAGTCTTGATTGATATTTCCCCAATCATTGAATATGTAGAATATTCCTTCATATGCTTGTTTATCATATGAATATTTTGCTGGGAGAACTGGTGACCATATCCAAAAGAAAGAAGGAAGATCCCTATCTCAGATCTTATACAAAAATTAACTCAAAATGGATCAAGGACTTAAATATAAAAGCAACAACCATAAAACTCTTAGAAGAAAATGTAGGAAAACATCTTCAAGATGTTTTGGTAGGCGGTAGTTTCTTAAACTTTACACCCAAAGCACGAGCAATAAAAGAAAAAAAAAATAGATAAATGGGACTTCCTCAAAACTGAATACTTTTGCATGTCAAAGGACTTTGTCAAAAAGCTGAAAAGGCAGCGGACTTAATGAGAGAAAATAATGGGCAAGCACATATCTGATAAGCGTTTAATATCCAAGATATTTAAGGAGATCATACAACTCAACAATAAAAAGACAAAGTATCCAAACTAAAAATGGGCAAAAGACTTGAAAAGACAACTGTCCAAGGAAGAAATACAAATGTCAAAGAAACACATGGAAAAATGTTCAACATCACTAGGGATAAGGGAATTGCAAATCAAGCCTATAACGAGATATCATTGCACACCTATTAGACTGGCCACTATTAAAAATTCAGGGGGCAAGTGGATGTGGCTCAAGTGATTAGGCTTCTGCCTACCACACACGAGGTCCCTGGTTTGGTTCCTGGTGCCTCTTAAAGAAGACAGTGAGCTGGCATGACGGGCAGGTGCAACAAGATGATGCAAAAGAGACACAAGAAGAAGAACGTAATGAGAGGCACAACAAAGCAGGGAACAGAAGTGGCTCAAGCAATTAGACACCTCCCTCCCATATCAGAGGCCCCAGGTTCAGATCTGGTCCCTCCTAAAGAAACAAGGAAGACAAACAAACACAGCAAGAACAAACAACAAGGGTGTGGGGAGAGATAAGTAAATAAAACAACTTTTTTAAAAAATTTGGAAAACGGTAAATGTTGGCGAGGATGTGGAGAGATAGGAAAGCTTATTCACTGTTGATGGGAAGGTAGAACGGTACAGCCACTCTGGTGGACTGTTTGGCAGTTCTTAAGGAAGTTGAATATAGACTTGCCATGGAAACCGGCAATACCTTTGCTAAGTATATACCCAGAAGAACTGAGAGCAGTGACTTGAATAGATATCTGCACATCGATGTTCATAGCAGTGTTATTCATGATAGCAAAAAGTGAAAACAACCTAGGTGTCCATCAGCTGATGAATAGATAAACAAATTGTGCCATATACACAAGATGGAATATTTTGGAGCACTAAGAAGAAATGAAGAAACATATGACAACATGGATGAACCTAGAGGACATTATATTGAGTGAAGAAAGCCAGACAAAAAAGGACAACTACTGTATGATTGCATTACTATGAATATATTGTGTAACATGCCGTATGATTCCATTTATATAAAATGTAAATGTAAATCAATTTATATAGGTGAATTGAGGTTAGTGGTTATATAGGTTTGAGGAATGAATGTTAAGGAGTTTGGAGTCTTTCTTTTTGGAGTAATGAATTGTTATAAAATTTTTGAGATGATGAATGTACAACATTGTGATTATACTCAAAGTCATTGATTATACACTTTGGATAGAATAGCCAGAAACAGCAGCTGTGTACAGTGGGGGAAGCATAAAGAAATTGAGAGGTGAGGAATTTTCTTCTTTGTCTGTTTTTTGTTTATTATTGTGGTTGTTGAAATAATGAAAATGCTCTGATACTGATTGACTTGAGGGAATGCACAACTATGTGATTATATCAAATGCCATTGATTGTACACTTTGGATGAACTGTATATTTTCTTAATATGAATCAATAATTTTGATTGGTTAAAACAATAGACCTAAATCAAATGCAATAAAAACTTATGTTCAATGTTAAAAAAAATCAAATAAAAAATTAAAAAAATATCTGGAGAAGAAAGTAAAAGTACAAGAACTTGGATATGAGAGTAACGGATTTTTTAAAATGGCAGGATTTTAAAAGAATACAATAAATAATTTATTTTTGTTAGTAACAGAAGTCATTTAAAATTTACTCTTGTGGCAATATTTACTAAAGAGCTGAGAGAATTAACTGAAGTTTATTGGCATAACATTGTAAATTGAGAATATATCCTACTTCTTGATAAAAGAGATATTCTGTTTTTACACACTTCTAATTTTGTTGAAATATTTAATAGAGATTTTCACAACTTACAATAAATTTATTAGTGACACAATAAAATATACAAAATATAATGTACAATTTGATATTTTGACAAAGAATTCCATGATAACATCTCAACAATTAAGATTAGGAAGCCGCATATCAGTCCCATGAGTATTTTTAAAATACAAGTGAGAATTCCATAAAATTTTGGCTTCAGAATCTAATTTTCTGTATGATATGATTTGTAGATCTCATGAGCATATTTACATGTCTCCATAATCAGTACTGAAGGACTTTTCATACTTTGGAACTCAGAAAATAAAACATAATTTATTTTCTTCTTAGTGAATATGAGATAACTTTTCCATAAAAATACAGGTAATTACAATCATTCAACACAAAATATTCTTACCAGTTATTTCAGCCAAAACTATAGACACATGAAACTAGATATGACGAAAACCTCCATTTAATAGAGAAGCTGAATGCCTAGACCAGTTTTCAACATACCTTGTCCTTCAGCAGAAGAAACCCACAAGCTGAAAATGACATTGACAAGGAGCAGCATGTTAGAGTTTCCTAACGGTGTATAAATACTTATATTCCAGTTGTAATATTTATTTCCACTATGCTTCAGTAGCAGTTTTCAAGTGAGGCTCTGAATTTAAGTGCACGTAAAGCAGTTAGCTAATTGACGTCATTCAGTAAATATCAAAGTTCAAAGAGTTTTGCAAAATCACTGATTCCTTTCAGCGGTTTCACTGTTGAGTTTATTACCTGATAAGCTGGCATGTAGTGGAAAACTTTCTGTGGGAACGGGAATGAATTTACTAACAAAGTATTATAAAATACTAATTTTAAAACAAAGCTTTCTTGAAAATACGTGAGGTCCTTTCTCAACCAGTTGATTTGACTTGTGTAACTCTGAGTCCATGCCACTATACCTTTCTTAATGCATAACCTTCTGTCACCCAAATTCATTACTTTAGGATCTCTCCAAATCAACCAGTGTATTTGGACCTAGCTGAACACCTATATTCTCCTGAGCATAGGGAAGCAATCTGAATTCCTAAAACTGATATTAGCGAATGTGCTTTGAAACACCTCTTTAGGGCACAATTACTTCTGATTCATACAATGATTTCTTTTCTGGTGGAGGAATTTCACCAAAGCCTCAGTTGCTTTAAAAATACTGTCTTCTCTTATTGTGTTTTACTTTATCTTCTTTATATATATTTTTTATGCTCAACTATATTTGTTATGTCTGAAGATTTCATTCCTCACTGTAAAAGACTGCTAACAAACATAGTTAATATCAGAAATACAATATTACTATAAAAGAGGAAAAAACAAATCAGTTACCAAAGTAAATGAGCTAACATATTCAAAATTATTTATATAACTTTCTTAATCATTAGTTTATTTTTATGCTATAAGTACAGTAATTTTACATATTACATAAATTAAAAATATATATTTGGCAATAGCAGATTAGTTTATATGAGGAAAAACCTTCAACAAATAATTATAAATTCAATAAGAACTATAAAATTAACTGCTTGAGTGAGCAAGAGCAAGCAGAAATTGTTAAGTGCTCAATTCTTGAAAGAATGGAATCAAGCTCTGAGATCCATATTTATCCAGCTTTTCAAATGATGAATCACAAGGAGTAAATAGAAATTTTATTTCTATGGGAGTTACAAACTTGAATTTGGGGCTGGCAGAACATCTCTCATTTGAGAAGGGAAATGCAGGGATAAAGGGAGGCCCATCAGTGAAACCTCCAAATATCTGCATACCTGGTCCCCTTAAATTATTTAGTGTCTCTACACTGAGTATGCACAGGGTGAAAACTTCAAACAGGTCAGTTGGAACAAAACTGCTGAATGGCTGTAAACTGCAAAATACAGCTGAATGCCAAGTGTAGATAGAAAAAGATTGGAGTTCAAAGCTAGTAAATATTGGCAAATTCATCACTTGACCTATTGAAATTCAGAAAAGACACTTTAGGAGTAAGTACCAGAAGCTGACAAACTGCTATCCACTGAAAGGCAAACTGAAATAAACCTACCCTAATAAAACTGAAAGCCAAAGCCTTAAGAGAATAGGATTCTACCAGGAATATAACTCCTTTCTAGAAGAAAAGTCAATATTCTTCACATGAATAGATAAAAGTCTATAACTTCTACAATATATTGTTCACAATGTACAGTGTGCAATAAAAACTTGTTAGTACCAACTAGCAAAGCAACTGGAAAAAGACCTTGACCCAAAGGGAGAAAGGGGAAAGACAAATGAGTTCATATGGCTAAGAGACATCAAAGTGAGACGAGACATCATTGCAGAGGTTACAGTTACCCATGTCTCAGCAGGATCTCATTGACTGCCAAAGCAAATATTGCCTCAAATAGCAGGACTCCTGAGCACTCTGGAGACATCCAGACACTATAGGCAGGGCAGACAGTGCAGGAGTTGGGTGCCTTGCCAGTGGGCCCTACTTTGGAATTTATGCTTCTCAGTGTGAGAGTTGGACTCAGTTGTGGTTTCCCTATACATGGCTCTTCAGCCCATTCTATTGAACCTATAGTTAGTACTAGAGTTGATAGGTCTATCTCCAAGAGACTTAAATCTTTGGGCTGTATATGTGCCTGCTGGGCCCTGACTCAACAGCATTGAAACATCTACTCTCGAGTTCATTGGACTAACCCAGGACAACAAACAAAGAGATGATGATGGACAATGACCATCCCAAGGAACACAGAGAGTCTGCAATTGAAAGCAAGATAGTCCCATCCATCTACCCCATGGGATCTAAGCTCCCACTCAATTAGAGGTGGAGTGGGCATCATCGTCCCAGAACCCTCAGGACTGAGGAATGAATGATGGACTAGAGTGGACTTATTGGTATCCCACTGTAGAGTTATTGTGATTCTAGCAATGAAAGAACTTACATCATTGATGTGGAGGCAGTGGCCTCTGGAGGTTCTGAGGGGAGGGAGAAGGAAAAAGAGCTGTAATACAGGGGCATTTTCAGGACCTGGGAATTGTCCTGAATGACATTGCAATGACAGATACTAGCCATTATATATCTTGCCATACTTACAAAATTGTGTGGGAGAGAGTGTAAACTATAATACAAACTATAATCTACACTTAGTGACAATGCTCCAAAATGTGTTCATCAATTGTAACAAATGTACCACACTAATGAAGGCTGTTATTAATGTGGGAAAATGTGGGATAGGTAGGGAGCGGGACATATTGGAATGCCCTATATTTTTAATGTAACATTTAGGTAATCTAAGTATTTTTTAAAAATAAAATTTAAAAGTATATTTAAAAAAATCTTGGGAAGCGGCTGTGGCTCAATCAGTAGGGCTCCGTTTACCATATGAGAGGCCCCGGGTTCGGTTCCCGGGGCCTCCTGGTGAAGGCAAGCCCGCCCACACGGCGTGGTTAGCTGACCCAGCGAGCACAAGCAGCAAGGGGGGGATAAGTGAATAAATAAATAAAATCTTTAAAAAAAAAAAAATCTTGCTACACATGTAAAGAAGCAGAAGATATGACCTACACTCAAAAGAAAAAAATCTACCAGTAAAAAGAGACCCGAAGATAACTGAATAGAAAAATAAGCAGGAGAAATTTTTTAAAATGACTAAGAGAAAAAAGATATTAAATAATTACAGGAAATATACATTTATATAATTGCTAAAGAGATGTGTAATTTATGAAAGAACCAAATTTGAATCTGAGAAATGAAATTATAACATGCAGTTATTACATCTAACACTTGTGAAAATTCACAGTTGAATGAACTATGCAAAAAAAAAAAAAAAAAAAAAAGGCATCAATGTGCTTTAAAACAATTCAATAGAAATTCTCCAAACCGAATCATAAAGAAAAAAGATGATTGAAATAATTAGTAAAGTCTTAACTACCTTTGAAGCAGTATCATGTGGTCAACATGTTATTTGTCATTCCACAAGAAGAGGAGAGAGAAAGATTGGGGCAGAGAAACCAATTGAGAAGTTTGGGATAAAAATCTTCCAACTGTTATTACAGACATGAGGTAAAAGAATCAAGAAGCTCAGCCAGAAACAAGAATGTTAAATACAAAGTAAATTATGATTAGGCATAGGATGAAACTGCTGATAATCAAAGGTAAACAGAATACTTTAAAATAAATCTGATATTTTACAGTAAACAGAATATGTTAAAAGTAATCTGGCATTTTACAGAGTATTTAAAAATAAACCATAATTAAGCATAGAATAAAACTGCTGATAACCAAAGGTAAACAAAATAGTTGAAAAGTAATCTCTTAGGGGAGGAAGGAAGAACATACACTATGCAGAGAAGGACACAATGCTAATAATATCAGCAGACTTCTCAAATAACAGTGACTGAAAACTATAAAACACCATAAATCACTGAAAGAAATGAAAATTGTCAAATCAAATTTGATAACCAGCAAAAATAGACTTCAGAGCCAAAGATGAAATAAACAATGAACCTTAGCACAGAGAAATTCTTGCAACAGAGCCACACTACAAGTAATGCTAAAATAAATCTTCCAGATAAAGAGAAATGATACCACTTGAATATGTAGACATGCAGGAAAGAATGACGAGCACTGGAAATGGTGAAAGTGTGGATGAATATAGATAAATATTTTCCTTTCCTTTAATTTGCTAATATACTATGGAGGGATTAAAACAAAAATAATAAAAATATATTGCAACATATGTAGAAATAAACATGGCAACAATAGTATAAAATTTTAGAGGAGACAAAAGAAAATAAATGATTGCAAGGGGCTGACATTTTACATTAAGTAATAAATATCAATTTAAGCTAGTATGTGATAGGTTATAGAAGTATTTTGTAAGTCATAGTTCAACCACTAAGGAAAGGATAGATTAAATCAGCAATAAATTATATAAAATGAAATGCTAAAAATCACGAGTATTTTAACCCAATTTTGAAGGGCACGGGTTGGGGCTGTCATAAGACCATAGAGTCCATCAAGCAGATAGTTAGACATGAGCTTTATTGGGAATTAGGAATAGGGGAGACTTCGATGGCAGCCGGACAAAATATAAAGTTAGCACTCCGCAAAGAAGCAAGAAAAAGGGGGAATGTAAGGAGTTTCAGGACAAAGATATTCCATAGGGTATGAGAACAGAGATTCTGCCAAAGTCACATGAGGTGCGCAAAGGGGATGTCTGGTGCTATTATCACAGGAAGGGAGTACACAGCCTTGAGGCAATGATTGAAGTTTACAGGACCATTTGTACATTTTTTCCTTTGGGGAGGTTTGTCACTTTTGAACTAGTAAGTTTCCAGGTTATACCTAGTGGCTAAGTGCTTTAGCCTGTGTTTCATTTAATGGGGGGGGGTCACCCCGATCCCTGGGCTCCCATAGTGAGATTAATCTAAAGGAATTCAGGAAAGTAGGAAGTGTAAAAATGAATATGTGGGGCAAATAGAAGCAAGGTTATAATTGTACAAATAAATCCTATGGTATCAATAATTAAGCTTAAATTAAAATGAGATTTATGCAACAGTGAAATGGAAGCAATTTTGAGATTGAATAAAAATGGAAAACCCAATTATATAATGTTTACAAAGTAGGCAATTTAAAAATAAAGATCCTGACAAGTCCAAAGCAAAATGTTGAAATATGTATGCTATGCAAACACTACACATCTGTAAGATTTAATAGTTATATTAATGTCACAGAAAGTAAAATTTAAAACAAAGAATTACCAGAAAATAATTAAGGGTATTTCATAATCTTAAAAATTTCAACCCAGGGTCCATCTAGCACTGTAAATCAAGAAAGAAAAGGCTTATTGTATGGTAGAAGTAAATTGTAATTGCATAACAAACACTTCTAAGGATTCTACCAAAAAAATAGCAATTAGTAAAAACACAAAAAATGGGTTTTTAAACTAGCACCACAAAATTGGAAAACAAAAATTTTAATAGAATATCATTTATAAACTTGAAAATATAGAATATTAATTAATATATTCACAAAATGTTATTAGTATCGCTAGACTGCAAACTTCAAAACATTGCTGAGAAAAAAGTTAGAAAAAGACAATGTTTGTAGAAGTAATATGATGTTCATGGACAGGAGGATTCAATATTCTTAAATGGTCAATTTACACCATGTTAAGCCATGCTTTGAAAATGACCCAAATCAAAATTTCTATTGACATGATGATTAAAAATTCATATAGAAATGGCTAAGGCAATCCTGAAGAATTAATCTGGAATATATATTATACCAGATATTAATTTTTAAAAATATAGATACTCTGCTTAACATAGTGTATTAGTGGCATTCTGTTAGAGAAATTGATCAATGGAATAAAAAAGAGCCCAGAAATAGATTCACATGTAGATCATTTGTTTTATGCACCGTTGAAGTTTAATTGGGAAAATAAGTATTTCCTGAGAAGTGGCAGAGTGACAAGTGGTTTTGGTAGAGCCGAGCAAGTTGCTAACATAGTTCCTCATAGGGACACAATTTTACTGCACATCAGAAACTTTCAGGAAATAGTGGCTTTATTCCTTACACAGTATAAAGAGACTTGAAAATGCAAAGGAAGAAGTCCCATCACAGCCTTCTGTCTTCTGGGGTGTCTGGAAAATGCTCCAGATCAGGGTCAGTAGATGGCAGTTCCACATGCTCCACCTCTTGTCACAGAATATACTATATAGAGTATAGAACCCTGTACTATTTCTGTGGTTTTTATTCACCTTCGGAAGAAGGTGCCTTGCCACTGAGGTTTCCTTTCTTGACGAACAACTGGGACTGCTTGTTCTCCCTTCTGGGTTAACAGCAGTCTGGATCTTTTCATTAGACTTAATATATGCCCATGTTATGGAATGAGACACTTTAGAAATGGAGGAGGGGGTAGCAGATGACTGGAGGATGGTCACTTATCATGTTTTTGTGACATCCCCAGAGGAGTTGGGGGTAGGAGAGTTCTGTGCATTGAACACTTAACAAATAAATTCCACTTTCTTAAGTGAGTTAAGCAATCTTTGCTGCTTTCTCATACCTACAAAGTTTAATATGGATTATAGGCCCAAGTGTGAAGGCCTAAATAATAAGACTCTAAAAGAAAGCACAGTGAAATATCATCAATCATTCATCAATGATAAACCACCATTTCTTTAAAAAAGTACAAAGAGCACTAAGTAGTTTTAAAAAGGATAAATTGGACTTGAAAATTGAATTAAACTTCCTCTCCATCAAGAAATATCATCACAAAAAGAGAAAACATATATAGGACAAAATTATAAGATGTTGGCAATATTTTATACAAATGACACAAATGTATAATACCTAAAGTAATTTTAGAAACCAGAGAAAAAATAAGCAACCCAAAGAAAAATTTGCAACAATTGCCTCAGTGAAACCTAGTTACTCAAATGTGTTCATCATATTTATTCATCAGTAAAAGACACAATAAAAGTAATAATAAAAAAAGGAAAAACAAACAAAGACACAAAATAGAAACACAAATATCACTTTATCCTCACAGATTCGCTAATATTTAGATGTCTGGCATTGTCAAGTTTTGGTGAGGATGAGGATTGTATTAGTCAGTGTTCCCGAGGGAAACAGAATCAACAGGAGATGTCTGTAAATAGTATGAAATTTTATAAAATTCTCTCACGTGACGATGGGAATGCATAAGTCCAGATTCCACAGGCAGTCTGTAAACCATAGGCTTTGATGAGGTCCAATGAAAGTCTTTGATGAGTTCCCAGTAGATGTTGGCTGTCCAAAGACGAGCTGGAAAATTCTCTCTGAATGCTGAAATCACTTCCCCTTTTAAGGAATTCAACTGATTGGATCAAAAGTCACTCATTGCTGATGGAAATCTCCTTGGTGGATTGTAGATGTATTCAGCCATCTATGCAATAAACTCACTGATGACTAAAGTCCATAAATGTCCTTGTATTACAATTAGCCAAGTGTTTGCTTGACCAAACAGTTGGCACAGTTACCTGGCCAAGTTGACACATTAGCCTAACCATCCCAAGGATCAAATGAAGTCTTACATTACTTGTTTTAGTTTGCCAAAGGGCTGTTAATGCAAAGTATCAGAAATAGGTTGGTTTTTATAAAAGGGATTTATATGGGGTAAAAGCTTACATTTCCAAGGCCATGAGAAGCCCAAATCAGGGCACCATAGGAAGTGCTTTCTCATCAAAGTCAGCTACCACATGGAAAACAAGATGGCTGCTGATCTCTGCAGAGGCCTCTGCTTTCTGGTGTAGGGCTTGTCTCTTACCTGACCTCCTTTAGCTCGTTCTCTGGGCCTCAGTTCTTTGAACCTCTTGGAGGCTTCTCCCTTTGTACCTCAGCTGTGGGCAAAACCTCTCTCACATGGCAGGATCAAATATGGCAGCTTCCTTCTCCCGTGTTAGTCTTTCTCTGTGTCTCTGGGTTTATATAAGACACACTAAAGGGAAAGAGACTCCCCTTCAGTCATGCCTCTTTGACATAGTCCAATCAAAAACCCTAAAGTGATTTTATCAAGCAATATAATCAAAGGACCCACAACTAAATTTAATGCAATCGGAATCACACCCACAGGAATAGATTCATTTAAAAACATAATATTTCTCTTTTTTGAGATTCATAAAATGATCTCAAACTGCCATTTTACTGGAGGAGGATTACAATAAGTACAGCCATGTACAAAAGCTGAGTGGCTCTCCCAGAAATTGATTGAATGAAAAATGTCAGACAGAAAAATGTAAATAGAGTATAATGACACTGTTATGAAGCTCCAAATCAAACATAACAAATCAAGGTTTATAATCCAGAATATTGTTAACTCTGGAGAAGAGCAGGATGTAAACTGTGAGGTCGTGTAAGAAGGTTACTTACGGAATTCCGAAAATTTTCTACATCTTTTTCTAGGTGGTGGTCATTTGGGTTTATATAACTCTAAAATCATCAAGCTGGATACTTAAGATTAGTGCTCTTTTTGTGCTTAATTATATGGATGTTATGCATCAGAAAATTTTCAAATACAATTAGTCTTAAATGTGAATTTGTGCTTTATTGTTTTGGTACAAAATGTTCGGTACTAAGAGGCTTAATTTAACACCATTTTAAAATGAAGCCAAGAATCATAAAGATTAAATAAAATTAAGAAAACATACTGATAGCTTTTTAAAAAAATACATTTGATTTAAGGAAAATTTTGAGAAAATATATTCTGTCAGTATAATGTTTAAAAACTCTGAAATAATCATTTCACTATGTAATTTCCTATAAAATAAAACAAATGACCAAAATGTGAGAAGTAGCACGAATGGGAAAATGGGTAATTTTTCAAACTGTAGCACAGTTTTTCATATCATGAGAGCAAGACATTAAGATGAGATAACTTTCGGATTGATCAGTGACCATGAATCAAGAAGAATGTCAGAAAACACTGGAATAATAAATTTTAGCTAAGTAAAATTAAATTTTCTGTGGGTGAAAAGGTATTCAATCATAACGATATTTTATTCCTTCCAGAAGAATGCCAGTAAAGAATTAAAAATTTTAAAAATGCAACTTTCAAATTACATATTTAATAGGGATATCAATGTTTGAAATCCTAAAACATTTTCCACAAAATAATATTTCCTCTTCCAGTGTCATTGCTCTTGCAACCAAATTGGGATGCTCATACAGATACATTACAGCAAACTTTAAAAACTAGCACAGTTTTTTTTCAAAGATCATTGCATAAAATAGAATTACCACTTGTTCAACAAGAAGCTTAGTGAAGGAAACATGAATCTATTAATATCATTAATGGTTCTATAAGCAAAATTAAGAAAAGCCCTTGGTTAATTTATTAATATGTAAAGTGTGTAATGACAAAGAAAATATATTGCATGTTATGCCAGAAGAGTGTATGCATTATTGTACTTCATTGTACATTTATTTTATGCAGTGAATGCAAAGTTCAGTATCAGATTTGAAAAGTCTTTCAGATATTTCTATTTTGTTTTTTTTTTTGTTTTTTGTTTTTTTTTTTTAAAAAGATTTTATTTATTTATTCATTTATCCCCCCCTTGCTGCTCGTGCTCGCTGGGTCAGCCAACCACGCCGTGCGGGCGGGCCTGCCTTCACCAGGAGGCCCCGGGAACCGAACCCGGGGCCTCCCATATGGTAAACGGGAGCCCTACTGATTGAGCCACAGCCGCTTCCCTCTATTTTGTTTTAATAAAGTTTTACTTCAGGAATAATTTTTTTGGAGGTAAAAATCACTGTGTGCACTTTGTAAAATAATTTTATGGATACATATTAATAAAGCATACAATTCCTCCAAGGTGTACAATCAATGCTGTTTGCTATAATCACATAGTACTACATTAATCACTTCAGTCATTATTAGAGCAATTTCATTATTTCAATAATAATAATAATAAACAAAAAAACAAAGAAACAAACAAGAAAATTCCTCAATTCTCATCTCTCTATGCTTCCCCCACTGTACATAGCTGCTGTTTCTGGCTATTCAATCAAAAGTGTATAATGAATAGATTTTAGTATAATCACAATGTTGTTCATTCATCATTTAAAAAATTCTAGAACAATTTCATTCAACCGAAAAGTAAGACTCCAAACCCCTTCGCATTCCTTCCTCACGTCTACATAACAACTAATCTTTCACCTTTATGAAATGATTTATATTTACATTTTATATAAGTGGAATCATACAATATGTAGTACTCTATCTGGTCTCCTTCACATAGTATAATGTGGGTTTCTTTTTGTCTGATATTAACATTGTGTAGTATTAATTTACATTTGTTCAGCTACAAGGAAAAATGGTATTATATATACAATTCTACCCATGTTCATATTTCACAAAATATATTTATATTTCACATAATATATTTAGTTTATAATAGCACAATCAAACAGCATTTGTCCTTTTGTGTCTGGCTTACTTCACTCAACATAATATCCTCCAGGGTCATCCATGTTGTCGTATGTCTCACGACTTCATTGCTTCTTACCACTGCATAATATTCCATCATGTGTATATGCCACAATTTGTTTATCCATTCAGGGTTGTTTCCAACTTTTGGCTATCATGAATAATGCTGCTATGAGCATCGGTGTGAAGATATTTTTTTGTGTTACTGATCTCAGTTTTTTTTATTTGGTATCTACCTAGCAATGGTATCGCCTAGTCCCATGGCATGTCTATATTCAACTTCGTTAGGAACTGCCAAACAGTATTCCACAGTGGCTGTACATTCCCAAAAAAGGTGAATAAACATTCCTATCTCCACATCCTCTCCAACATTTACACTTTTCCAAACTTTTAATAGCAGCCATTGTAATAGGTGTGAAATGATATCTCATGGTAGCTTTGATTTGCATTTCCCTAATCACTAGTGATGTTGAACACTTTTTCATGTGTTTCTGTTACATTTGTATTTCCTCTTTGGCTGGTTGCCTTTTCAAGTCTTTTGCCCATTTTGTCTTTTTATTGTTGAGTTGTATGATTTTCTCATATATCATGGATATTAAACCCAATCAGATAT
The DNA here is from genome assembly GCA_026826555.1 of Tolypeutes matacus. Lineage (NCBI taxonomy): Eukaryota > Metazoa > Chordata > Mammalia > Cingulata > Chlamyphoridae > Tolypeutes > Tolypeutes matacus. The sequence continues at coordinate 38,409,384 of JAKSZT010054304.1, read as the reverse complement.
GTGATTACCAAACATTTTTTCCCATTGAGTCTGCTGTCTTTTCACCCTTTTGACAAAGTTCTCTGAGGTGCAATAGTTTTGAATTTTGAGGAAAACCCTAATATCTATTTTTTCTTTTGTTGCTTCAGCTTTGGGTATAAGATCTATCACAAGAACTTAAAATGTTTTCCTACCTTATTGTCTAGGAGTTTGATGGTTGTTTTTATATTTAAGCCCTTGATCCATTATCAGTTAATTTTTGTATAAGGTGTGAGATAGGGGTCTACTTTCTTTCTTTTGGATAAGGTTATCCAATTCTCTCAGGACCATTTGTTGTTCTGGCCCAGCTGGGTGGGCTTAACAGCCTTTCCAAAATACACTTGACTGTAGATGTGAGGATGAATTTCTGAGTTCTTGATTTCGTTCCATTGGTCAATCTGTCTGTCCTTATGACAGTACCATGCTGTTTTTACCACTATACCTAAGTAATATGCTTTAAAGTCAGGAAGTGAGAGTCCTCCAACTTCATTCTTATTTTTTAAGACATATTTTGCTATTCAAGGTCCCTTACCCTTCCAAATAAATTTGTTTATAGGCTTTTCGATTTCCACAAAACAGGCTGTTGGGACAGCCTTGAATCTGTAAATCACTTTTCGTAGAATTGACATCATAACAATATTTAGTCTTCCAATCCACAAACACAGAATGTCCTTACATTTATTTAAGTCTTCTTCAATTTCTTTTAGCAATGTTTTGTAGTTTTCTGAATACAAGTCCTTTATGTCCTTGGTGAATATATTCCCAAATATTTGATTGTTTTAGTCACTATTATAAATGGAATTTCTTTTTCTGATTTCCTCCTCAGAGTACACATCAGTAGTGTACAGAAATGCTACTGATTTTTGCTTATTAATCTTGTATCCTGCCATTTTGCTGAACTCATCTATTAATTCTAATAGCTTTTTTGTGGAAAAACAAAACAAAACAAAGTAAAATTTGTTTTGTTAATAAAATTTGTTTTGTTACTAAAACAAAGTAAAATGAAACCCTGAATAAATATAAAAGTGCAAAAGGCTTGTGAAAAAGGAATTTTTGTGGTCAAAGCTAAGTAAAATTTAAGCAGTCTATCTATAAAAATTTAAAACCTTTAATGTCAAATAATATAATAACATAAAGTTAAAGTTTTATTCTTTCTCAAAGTTTCTCAAGTCAGTAGTCTGTTTTAGTAAAAGTTTACAAAGTTTTTCTCCTAAATAATCAGTATGCAGTAAAGAAAGTCTGTTTTATCAAAATAGCTTCTTGTACTTTAACCTTATCATTTCCGTGGAGAAACAGGTCTTATCACTTTTAAAAAGAACACAGTGTTCAAACCTGCTTTCTCAAAGTCAAATTCTGAAGAGTAGCTTTTATTTCAAACAGTTACAAATAATTTGGTCTTTTACCTAAAAAAGGGTAAAATACTAAAAATAGTTAAGTTCATGTGATATAAGTTAAATGAAGTATTTAGAACTATTGTATAATTAAAAGAAATTTTCTAATTTTATAACAATTAAAGTCATATGAATAAAAAGTTCATATGAATACTTTAAAAGTGTATAAGATTCCTGAAAATATAATAATGCTACAATATATTAAATAAAATATAATGTTATTAATCATAATTTTCAGTTATAACTACAAAAAGAAAGCAGCCATTAAAGGCTGCCGGGGTAGTGCTAACAGTAAAATATAGTAAAATAAAATAACACCCTGCAGCATGCAGTGGTCCCAAATATTGCTAGTTTATTACAAAAAATTAATATCCAGTTATGTTACTATCACTTTGTTTTAAAACTTGCTAAAGCTTTCTTTAATATTTTCTTGAACAAGTCAAGCCAGCCCACATTCCCCTTCCTGTAAACTAGCCAACAATAAATCAAGTTTATATTCAACACAGTAAGCAACAGCCCCAATTCTAATAATAATGTTAACAACAAAACCAATGCAAGAATTAAAATTACAAGTTAATGTATTACCCCACAGCCCAAATAAGAAATGCTAATTTGTTTTTACCTATGCCTCAAACTATACAAAATAAAAAAATTGAGGTCATTCTAATCATGCTACTAAGAATCTTAAATGCTTAAGAAATAAAAGTTTATTCATTGAATATCTGCTGGTTAAAACTCTTATTACTGTCTGTTGTTATATAATCTACTGTAGTTATGAATTATGTATGATATACTTAAATACTAATCAAAACTTCAGTACAATATGTTGCATACTTAAGTAATTTAATAATTTGTATGTTACATATAAAGGTATTTTATTAAGTATATATATAAATCTCTTGTTTTAAATTTGAACAGTCCTGAAACTGAATGTATTAAGAAAAAGTTTGGTAAGTATTGTTCAAGTCTAAAAGTAAAGCATCATACAAAAAACTTTGTTGATCAACAAACCAATACCTTACTAGTTGACACTTTTGATATTTTAGGAAGTATATTGAAAATTAAAATAATAAGCACATCAAGGATGTTTTGTAACAAATTAAAAAATAAAAATAATAAATAAATAAATAAAGTGCATTTCAATGGGTGTTGTATTCCTCCCTGGGGGAGCTGGCCACTCTCCCAGGAATTGATGCATAAACCTTAAAATGTACTGCCCAGGGAGTGTTGTGTTCCTTCCTGAGGAGGCTGGCCCCTTCCTCAGGAACTAGCAAAATACAAGTTGGCATCTATAGTATCAAATTCATTAATCCTAAACAAGTCAACCAAAACTCTAATATCAGTTACTGATTCAACACTTCCCAGCTAAAAGCTAAATATTGGTAAGTATATATATATATATATATATATATATATATATATATGACTGCTCTATTTATCTGTCATTCTGTAACCTTGTTCAATATTGACTTAATCTTTTAATTAGTTATGTTATTTATGTTTCTCACTCTAATTGTTATATAAGCCTATTAAACTAAATATACATATTAACATTTATCTCATATCTATCCAGAACTCTAGCCAAAAATAAGCCAAGTATATCAATATATCCCCTGATTTAGTAAGCCTGTGAATGTATGTATACTTATCATAAAAAATTAACAGTTAAATCTCTATTTATAAATGCTACAAAAACAAAACATAAAGAGGGGGGAATGGTACCCTAATAAGGGATCCCCCAGAAATTTATTAGCTCATTCTCTTTTTATTTTAAATTTTTAAATTCTGGACACAGATGGACGTTCTGCAGTAGAACGTTTCTGGCATACTAATACTAATACAAAATTTGCTACTGTTTTATGGAAAGATCCTTTGGATAATACTTGGCATGGACCAGACCCTGTCTTGATATGGGGTAGAGGGTCAGTTTGCGTTTATTCTAAAGAAATGGATGAGCCAGATGGCTGCCAGAGCAAATGGTTAAACAAGTAGACAATAACCATGTGTCCAGGGCAGATGAGCCCCCCTGAGATAGTGTCATTTCCTTGTTTTACAGAAAATGAAGCAGCCTTGGGATCTATGCCTGAGGATTTGGATGTCATGCTGTCTCTTAGCCGTCTCCCATGGGGGTATGGGACCTCCTGCTTCTCGTGACGCCTTGCTTGAAAAACTCTATGGTAAGCCTTGTGAGTGCAAAGGAGGTAAAATGCCTAACCCCAATATGGATACCACCAGACTCCAGTATGTGCATTGTCCCACACATATAGCCTATCTAATATCTACCCCTAGCAGAACAGGAGGATTGCAGTTGAAGTGGGTTTGCATAAGTTATCCAAAAATAATCCCCTCTAATGACGGCAAACCGGGGCCATGTCCCTGCGGCAATACTTATTATCCAGCTATACACCGCAGTTGTTATTCCACATTTCAGCCCTGTATCAGTCCAAATAACCATACTTATTATACTGCCATTTTGGCAAAGACATCTATTGGCTCATTTGGAGGATCGGGAACTGAAGTCCTGGGTAATCCTAAACTTGCCCAGGCCCCCTGTGGAGGCAGAAATAGCAAGATAGGAGATCAGGTCTGCTGGAACCAAAACCCTCCTCCCTGACATAGATATTATTCCTAGAAATGAACCTGTGCCTATTCCTATATTGGATTTCATAGCTGGCCGCCATAGAAGGGCCGTACAGTTTATCCCACTTCTGGCTACCTTAGGTATAACAGGGGCCCTTGCCACAGGATCCGCCGGCCTAGGAGTATCTATTATTCATTATTCAAAACTGTCTAAACAACTAATTGAGGATGTTCAGGCCTTATCTGGCACTATCCGGGATATACAGGACCAATTAGACTCTTTGGCTGAAGTAGTTTTGCAAAATAGAAGAGGACTAGATTTATTAACTGCTGAACCAGGGGGGATATGTTTAGCCTTACAGGAACGATGCTGCTTTTATGCCAATAAACTGGCATTGTCCGGGACAAAATTAAAAAGCTGCAAGAAAACCTGGAAAAAAGAAGAAAAGAATTAGCTGACAACCCCTTATGGAGTGGGTTAATGGGATGTTACCCTATCTACTCCCCATCTTGGGACCTGTGCTTGGCTTATTAACACTCGTATCGCTAGGACCTTTTCTCTTTAATAAAATCATGGCCTTTTTGAAACAACAATTGGATGCCATAAGAATGCAGCCTATACAGGTCCATTATCATCGACTGGACATGGCCGATCGTGAAGCTTAAAAAACTTCACCAAAATATCTTGGAGCGCTGGGCTGGATAGCCAATGACGGGCAACTGGGCATTTCATATTGGCAGAAATAACCACCTAAGACAGAGACGAGGCCTTTGTTGCCTCGATTCTCAATGACGGGTAAGGTAAACGCTGCCTTTCTATAGCTCGCCCTGACCTAAGACAGGCACAGTCCCCTTAAGACTGGTCACTTTATCAATCATCCACTTCTTTGAAATAAAATAAAGAAGGGGGACCTGTGGGAAGCTGCCCCTGGCACTAGTATTATTATGGCCATCTTGTGTGCTAACACCATTCTGTGCTAAAATTCTATTTCTCTATACTTACTGAGATAACAAAAGTAGGACATCTTTTGTTAGTTCCTCTGCATGGTGTGTGGGAACACTGCCGGTTCCTATATCTACAGATTAAGGGATTTATACAATAACTTTCTGATGGTGGGTTCGTTCTGCTCTGCCTCCTCCTATTGGTGTCTGCAGTGTGCGGAGTCCTTGGGAACATTTGCTGATGTTTCTTTTCCAGCAGGCATGCTTTTTGGATACTTAGCCCTTTGTGTTCTGACTCTCAGCATCTTCTCCATGCAGCCAGTACTGGGCGGTGGTTTCCCTCCAAAAGTGGGAGTGCCCAATCAAGCACCCAATCAGGAGGCTTCCTCAAAACATCATATATACCCACAACTTAATCCCAATAAACGAGACTTGATCAGAATCCTGTCTTGTCTCCATTCTTCGTGTCTCTTGTCCTTTTTATTCCCGCTCCCTCTCTCAGGTTTCGGTTCGACTGACCTGCGGGCCGGGTCAACAAATTATGGTGATAAAGAGCACAATAATAGAGATGAAAAATACACTAGAGTAAAACAAGAGCAGATTGAAATAGGCAAAAGAAAGAACCAGCTATGTAGAAGACAGAACAACTGAAATCATACAGTCAGAACAACGGATCAAGAAAAGAATAGAAAACAAGGAGCAGTGTCTCAAAGACCCAAGTGACAGCATGAAGTGTAACAAAATATGTATTATGGGAGTCCGAGAAGGGAAGAGGGACAGAAAGAATATTTGAGGAAATAATAGGTAAAATTTCCCAACTCTTATGAAAGACATAAATATATATATCAAAGAAATTTAATGTACTCCAAAGAGAGTAAACCCTAATAGACCTACACTGAGACACATACTAATCAGAATTTCAAATGCTGAAGATAAAGAGAGAATTCTGAAAGCAGCAGGAGAAAAGTGATTTATGATGTACAAGTTATCATCAATAAGACTAAGCGCTGATTTCTTATTGGAATTCATAAAGGTGAGAAGGTAGTGGTATGTTATATTTAATGAACAGAAGGGTAAAAAAATTCCAGTTCACAATTCTTATCCAATCCACTGTCCTTCAAAAATGAGGGAGAATTTGAAACATTCACAGATAAAGAGAAACTGGAATAGGTGTGATCAAAATTCCTGTGCAGAAGAATTGCTAAAAGGGTTTTCAGGTTGAAAGGAAAATATAGGAAAGAGTATCTTAGAGCAGTGAGAGGAAGTGAGAATCTTAAGTTAAGGTAAGAAAATGAGCAAATGCAAACCCAATGGTACTACATCTACAATATATAACTCTACTCTTTAATTCCTGTAACATTAGAATACACTAAGAAAATGACATATTTCCTGATAATGGACAGGAAAATTGTAAAGAGGTAATGTTGGATAAAAACAACACAAAGAGGGGAAACATGGATATGAGAACAAGAACATCTATGTTATTTAGGTCAAACTGTTATCTTTTCAAAATAGTAGACTATAGTTATAGGTCATGAAATTCAAACCCCAGGATAACCAAAAAGAAAGTATTTTAAAAATATACAGAAACAGAAATGAGAAAGGGAACAGTCAGATAACTATAAAGGATCAATTGTATAGAAAAATTGCCTGCAATAAAGGAAAAGACAGACAAAAAAGATAAGATATATAAAAACCAAAGAACAAAAAGTTTGAATATTAACTTTATTCTAACACTGAACATTAATGGAATAAATGTCCAAACAAAAGACAGACATTGGCAGAATGGTAAAATCTATTTAGTAACAATTTTTTTAAAACCTTAACAGGAAATATAGAATTGAAAATGTAACAGGAATTTTTAATTTAATCATTGGATGAACTCAATAATAGCTTGATTATAGCTGAAGAGAGAGTCCATGAACTTGAAATAAGAACAATAGAAATTACCCAATTAGAAAATACACTGAAAAAAAAAATCAACAGAGCTTCAGGTACCTGAGGGAATATAATAAAACATCAGAGTCGCAAAAGAAAGGAGAAATGGTGTGGAGCTTAAAAAAAATATTAAGAAATTGATGGGTGAAAATTTCCCAAATTGGGCTTAGGACATAAATCTACATAGGCAAGATCTACAAGAAGGAGAATTCCAAAGAAAGTCATGCTGAGACATGTCTTATATCAAAGTGCTGAAAATTAAATAAAAAGAAAATCATCTTGAAAGCAATTGGAAAGAAATTCTGCATTAAAGGAATAAGTATTCAAATGACAGTGGGTTTCTTAAATGGTCATGGATGTCAAAAAGAAGTGGCTAAATGTTTTTGAAGTGCTGCAATAAAACAAGTGCCAACAACAAATTCAAATTCAGCCAAATATTCTTCAGTAACATAGAAGAAATAAATATATCCTTAGACATAGGAAAAGTTATAGAGCTTGTCTTCAGAAGATCTACCTTTAAAGAAGGGCAAAAGCAATTTCTTCAAACACTAATGAAAATTTAACTGAAGAAAGATTGAGTTTGGGGAAGGAAGAAAGAACAATAGAATTGATTTAAAAAAAAATAGGAGTAAACGATTTCATTTTGCATATTTTCGCTGCTTAAAACTAACCAGTGATTTCTCATTGCATTTGGAATAAAATTCAAAATATTTACCATGACTGATAAGGCCCAAATAAATTAATTCCATACCCCTGCCCTCATCATGAGCCACACTAGCCTTCAGTTTTGTTTGGTTTTGTTTGCAGCAACAGGAGACCTTTCATGCCTCACACTGTTTCATATATCTGGCTCCTTCACTTCAGTCCTCAACCTCAAAGTCAAAAACTGCAGAGGACCACCAAAAAACACTTTCATGAAATATGCTCACCACTTAGTTTCTTTCTCACATATGATGTATCCACCCTCATGTGCATCATTCATAATCCTTATGTTTCTTTTATCTTTACTAGTATATTGATTTTTATTTTTATGCTCCCACTTGACATTAAATCTTGAATATAGAAACACTGCTCTCATAGAACTCTTCAACGCCTGCACTTATAGTAGTATTTGCCCTATAATAGGCACACAATAAAATGTATTATAAGAATCAATGATAACTGTCTTCATCACTAGAGAGGGAAGCGGTAGAAGGCTAATTGAGGCGTTGTAATCTTAGTGTTTGTGTTTCCTCATATAAATTTCCACATTTTATTTCTGAAAATCACAAGTATTCTTTTGGAGGTAAGAAAACATCCTAATTTAATGAATAATTACACATTATTTTTCTAATCACATTGATAAATATATTATTGACTCTAGCTTAATTTTTCCACTTAGTAATTTGGAGATTAGGAAATTCTATAATGAAGATACAAAGGTATTTGAAGAGATCATTTTTGGAGTCACATCATGGGTAAATATCTTAGAAATATTTCTGAAATTAAAATCATGCAGAACAATGTAAACACTAGAGAGAATAAAAGTGGTTCTATGCAGTGGACCTACTTGACCTAAGAAATATATCAAGGGAAGGCTGATTTCAGCTCTCTAATCACTTCCTGTACTCTCCTTCCCTTTGCCTTTCACATTTAAAGTAAAGAGAATTTAAATATAAAAAACTTCATGAAAAAAAATCAGTGATAACAACAAAAAAAATCACCATGACATAGCTAGAAATTTATGATGAATGTCATCTAGAAATATGTATGTAGATACATAGGTGTGTGGAATGTATGAAAAAAAATTGCAGTTATTTTTAACCTTTTCAAAAAAGTGGATAAATATGATGATTCCTTTTTTTTTTTTTTTATTCATTTTTATGGTACCTTTGAGAAAGTTGGTTGATTTTCTTCTAAGCTCAACACATTACCACAACAGAGGACTTTTTTCTTTAACTTTTTCTGTTAATTTGTATTTTTATATATAGCACATGTAACAGTTTAACTAACCACTGCTCATTATATGTGAATGGGAGAACAAGGGGTGCTTTTAACTGGGACATTTAGGACTAAATGGGAATTTAGTGGCGGTGAAGGGAATTTTTGGTTACTGTTGACAGTGAAGGGAATTGCACAAATAGATGAAAAAACCTACTACATCCATCCTGCAAAAGGTTTTGTGAATGAATTTTCCTCCAGAAAATTAAGATTCTGGAACAATGATGTATATTGTATTCAAACATAGAATTTAAGGACAGATCCTAAAACTCACCAGAGGTTTCATTTAAAATAATTTGGAAATGAGAGGACCAGGTTAAAAAAGAAAGCGACTTTTAAAATAATATAAAATAATTTATATTTTAAATAAAGGAAGTGTTTTAACAATTTCCTTTTAACATTTAACTCAGAGAACTTTATTAAAATTTATTAGAAATTGACTAAAAACTAATTATATATTCTAATTTTTGTTAGAAGAGATTTCGTTTTACATGTCGCTAATATCATTGATATTAATGACTTTAAACAGCTTTTGTACATATAATTAACATATAATAAACTATACTGCTTTAAAATACACAATTTTATAAGTTTTGACATGAACCTGTGAAACCATCTCAACAATTAACATTAGGAAGATATCCATACTCTGCCAAATTTCCTTGTATTACAAATAAGAATCCTCAGAACATTCTGGAGTAGTAATCTAGCTTTTCTTGTGAAGGTTTTATGGGTGCATTCGCATGTCTTCATACCCAGTATTGAGTGGCTTTTCACACTCTCGTGTGCCAAAAAAAAAAAAGAAAAGAAAACTAAATTTATTTTTATTCATCTTAGGTGAATAAATAATTTCCCATAGGAATATTCTTTATTTATTATGCTCTCACAATACAGAATATTCCTACAAGTAAGTTCATCCCACACTATAATCACATGAAAGTAGATGAGACATGAAGCTATAAGTACAAGTAAAGCTTAGTGTTGAGAACGGATTTAAACGTAGCTTGCCCTTCAGCATTGGAAACCCACCAGGTGAGAATGACATGGTTGCGGAACAGCATGTTAGATATTCCTGACGGTACATAATTATGTTTATTCCTGTATGCTGTTTTGGGTTTGAAACCCACTCCAGTGGCAGTTGTTAAGTGTGACTCAATTTTAGTACACTTAATGAAGCTAATTAACTGATGTCATTAACTAAACATCAAAGTTCAAAGAGTCTTACAGTATCTCTAAATAATTCCCGTCCGTCGTTGTGCAAGGATTTCTCAAATTCATCACCAGATATGCATTTGTACAACTTTCTGTGGGAACAGAAATGGATTGGCTACAAAGTAATATAAAATACTACTAATAAAACAAAACATTTCTTACAAATAAGTGAGATTGTTCCCTGACAGTTGAATCATATGTGAATAACTTTCAGATCATGTCACCACAAGCTTCTTTTTCCTTTACCCCTTCGTCTTTCTTCATTACTCCGGAGCTATGAAAAACACTAGCTTATGTGGACCCTAGCAAACACGTGTATTTTCACGGGCTTGCGAAAGCTAACTGATTTTTTGCTAAAGTCATATTAGATCATCCTAGTAGGAAAAGAGATTCAGTACACTCTTGGCATTTAAATATTCTTTAACTAAGGTCTACTCTAAGGAGATCTAGATCCAAGATAAAGAATTAGTGAAATGTCTAACTTGAAGGACATATGGAATACCCCGAATTTTTTCAATCAATTTATACAACCTTCTTTTTCTTTAAAAACCATTGCTTGAAAGCCCCAAAACAGGAAACAGTTTGGTTGCTGCCTAAAACTGTGCTTCCCAAATTGCAATTCTAAGACCCCAAATTAAACTTTTATGGCCTTGCAACTCAGTTTTTTATTTCTCATGCAATGATATTAAATTTGTGAAGTTGTGCATTATTGCAGGATTAATTGATTAATGTTGTTTTTCCCCTCATCTCACAATATATTTTCGATTTACATTTGAATTTGAAGAACATGCATTATTAATTCTATCCTTAAGTCTCTGAATCAGGTAGCCACTCTTTCCTTATTGGAAAATATTATTTCATCCTCATTATTGAGTGGTAGATTCCCTGGAAAAGGTCTGGCATTTGGTTTACTTCAGTCCTTTGAAGGTTTGATGACTCCATCTACTGGCATTTTATTTTGTTGATGAAAGGTCTACTGGCAAAGTAATTATTTTGTAGGCCCTTTTCTCTTGGGTATCACGTTACATTTTTCTAATTAGCCATTAATTATGCACTTTCATTATGTGGTGTCTGTGGTTGTATTTATTTTAAATACCTTCCTCAGTCCTTGATATGTAATCACATTTTGAGGACTCATGTCTGTTTTCAACTTTCAAAAATCTTCAGCCATTATTGCTTCTCATAGTGCTGATGCAACAGTCCTTCTCTTCTCTTTACTTGGAAATGCTACTAGAGGTACCCTGTGAACTCTGTGCACACCAGGCCCTTCTCATTCCTCGGCTTTTATCTCTGATGCTTTCTGTATGGATTCCTCAGTCCTGCTTTTGTATTCAATACATATCTTTAGAGAGAAGTTTTTTCTTCCTGCCAATTTTTCTTTTATTTTGTTCTGATCTGATGTTCATTTTCTGGCTTTCTAATTGATTCATGTTTATATCTACCTGCTTTGGTTTCCATTCTTGTTTTCAATGGTAGTGCTCTTTCAAAGAATTTTTTCATTTCTTTATATTAAGGATCCTAAAAGTACTTATTTTTTATTATTAATTTTTAAATTTCATGTTTATTTAAATAAAAAACACTTTTTCAAACTTCAAAGTCTGAAATGAGCAGAGATTATTCTATTTAGGGAAATGTCTCCTTGGTCTTTGCCCCTTTTGGCAAAGTAGCTCACCAGCAACCCCAGGGTGCCGGCAAATCTCCCCTGCCCCGTTAACAGATAGCTCAAAACCCTAATTCAACAGGATGGACTAATCTCAAAACCAACCATGAGAATATGACAATGTTATCAAATATCATGTTTAACATACCAACGCGTCCATCACCCCCTCCCCAAGTCCTCCTACCAACAGGGCAAAAGACAGAAATCTGCCACCCTATATCTGCGTGCCACATTTACATGCCCCTTCTTTGAATCCCGTGTAGTTACCACAGCCTAAAAGAAGCAATCCCAACCTGGGTGGGCTGAAGTCTCACTTCAGATCCCCACCATGCCGGTGATCTAATAAACTACTATGCTTGAATTTTTCCCTGCTTGAATTTTGGTCTGTCTCCAAGCCTCAGTGAACTGGGACCTAACACTTCCAACCTTAGGAATTCAAGAATTAAAATGGAGCTTTGCATATTGATTTGCATGATCACAAAACCTTGATAAATTTACATATTAGTCATAATAATTTTTTAACTAGATTATGTAGGATTTCTAAGGATATCAAGATTTGTGATTAGATACAGGTGTTATATGAAAAGAATCTTCATAACTCTTAACTCACTATTGTTGAACAGGTCAAGTTTTCCCAAATTAATCTACAGATGTACATATCCCCTCTAACCCTGGAAAATAAAAATAGTGCAAGCAGGGCATTTGCTGATGTTCATACGATAGCTCAAATATATACAAGAAGATGCTATGAAATAGATTAGAAAAAGTCCAGAAAAATAAGATAAATGTGGTTAAGTAAATATTACCAGTACCAAGATTTATAAGTTAGTAATTAATTCAGTGTTTCATTGAAATAATGATAGACATTTTCATCGTAGGATCAAAATAAAGCTTATAAGATCATGTTTCTCTTCAGTATATAGCTTTAAGCCAATCTAAGAGTAAACTATTGTTCCTTTGGAAATATATCAATAACTACCACCAAAGTTAAATGTACACCTTTCTTATGAATCAGACATGGCAATTTAGATATTGTAAATGACACCATAGAGTATGCCCACAAAAAGATACATACAGCACTGTACATAGTATCTTTATACAAAATAGGCAGAAAAGGAAATGGTCCTAATGACATTAGCAGGAGAATAGATAACAATTTGTAACATTGCAATGCCTTTCAGCAATTACACAAGAATACTGCGACTTGATTAAAAATCACAACTACTCATTCAAGTGAAAGGTGCCAACCAAACATGCATACAAAGTGTATATAATATAATGCCATTGATAAGAAGTTAAAAAAAACCTGGAAAAACTAATGATAACTGTAGTTACTTAGGGAGAATATGTTTGCTATAGACGGGGAATTGGCAGAGGGCTTATCTTGTGGTGGAAATTTTCTCTATTTTGCTCTTGGTGGTGGTTATGTGAGAATAAAGTATTAAAATCATCAGGCTGTATCCTTAAGATTAGTTTCATTTAAGGCATATATATACATGGAAAAGAGAGAGCAAGCAAAGAGCAAGAAAGAGAGCACGTTTAACCACATTAAATAAATGTTCACTATTTTCAGTGAAAATTTCCAGTGAAGAGTTATTGCTTTGCATCCAAATCCTCATTATACAATCAGTCTAAACTTTAACCATTTTGACCATATTATATTTCTACTGAGTCTTGCAGGGATAGATAATAATTTCAAAGAGGTATGAAGAAACATTTTGTTTTGAGATGATTAAAATATTCTATGATTGTAGAGTGGTTACATCAAGGTACACATTGCAAATTAACTAAATTAAAAATTCCTGTAGATTTAAAAGGTAAAATAAGATCAGATTTTCCATGGTACTTAGAAGAGAAAAAGAATTAGACCTACATCAAACTTATCAAAATCTTTCAAAAAAAAGAAAGGGAACAACAGAAAAGCATTTCCATGAAATTTATGCAAAGAAAATATTAACTGAGGATTTTTTTTATCCAGTCATCAAGTACGTCAAGTATTAAGGCTACAGAAAAATACATTTAAATGCACAAAAATTCAGAGAGCGAGTTTAATAAGTTTATGGTCTATGAAATACATGAGATCTTGTGTACAACATTTAAACCTAAAATAGCGGATATCAAATTTTGATTAAGTAAAAAGGTGATTGAAGTAAATGTAAAATTAAACAGATGTAGATATCTATATTTATACATATGTATATACATGTACACTTATATAGATATGTAGAAAACTAGGACAGAAGAAGAAACATCTAATGTTTAAATAGAAAATGAATCACAGTAATTATGAAATATATCATATTACAACAGAGTTAACATGAAATGTATCAGTTAATGCTATAAATATAAAAAGCTTCCACTTGGCTATTCAAAGAAAGCAATGCTCAATATATTTATTAAGTGTATGCAAGAAACATACCTAAATACACTGGGTCAAAAACCTAAAATATTTTGATGTACTAAAATTGGCTGGATATGTAGAAAAAACAGAGAAAGGCAGAAATGCACAGAGAATAATAGTGATGTTTATGACATTTTCAAAGCATAATTTATATTTAATAACATTTAATATACAATCAGAAACATTTTATTATGATAAAAAGTCAAAATTTACAATAACATTATGACAGTTGGCTTTCAGCTTCGGGATGTAAAGAGTTTGTAAGCTTTCATTTAAGTTCTCATAATATGAAAAAAGTTGAAGTAACTTAAAGTCAGTAATTCTTCTAAGATCCATTGAGAATTATGGCCCATGCAAACAGCTGCCATGAAATATGGAGAGGGATGTGAATACAAAAAAAAAAAAAAAAAAAAAAAATTACAGCTTACAAATCGCAGAACCCAGAGAATAAAGATTAAAATATTGAAAATGAAACTATTCTAAATAAACCGTATGAGTAAAAAGTTAACTACATTACCAAAATAAAACCATTTATAAAAACTAATGATAGAGAGATGACTAGGTAGACATAAACTATTATGATTAGGTTAATGTGCCAACTTGGATAGGTAATGTGTCCAGCTCTTTGGTCAAGCAAGAACTGGGCTAATTCTAAGGCAAGGACTTTTCCTACACATTAATCATCAATGTATTGATTGAATCTATGTTGATTACATCTACAATCAACTCAGGAGATTGCTGTCAATGATGGGACTCATCCAATCAGTTGAAGACCTTAAAAGGTGAAGTGATATCAGCATTCAGGGAGAGAAGTCCCATCTCTACTTCAGACACCAGTGTCTCCTAGGGAACTCATCAAGGGCCTTCATTGGATTTCCTGGCTTTCAGTCTACCCTAAGGGATTTGGACTCAGGCATTCCCTTGGTTGCATGAGATAATTTTATAAAATCTCATACTATTTAGAGATATCTCTCGTCAGTTATGTTTCCCTAGAGAATCCTGACTAATACAGCTTGTTCCTATTAGTAGTTTTTCAGAAATAGCACCTTAAAAGTGGGATTTCTGAATTGGTTCTGGGATTTTTGCAATTGGCTCTCTACTCTTATTACATTCAGAGGCATTAGTGAATATATTTCCAATAATCTAGAAGCCAATGACAAGTTCCATGGCATGAGCTGACAATGTGTCCCTACCGGATATGACTACTTCCATGCTTATAAGAGCCAAAGCTCTGGGTGAGAGTATTTTTCACACCACAAGAGTTTTGTGTGCTTAAAAGATACAGTGACATTAGCTGGTTGTTCCTAATGATGATGGATACAGTTACAAAAGATAGGGATGAACTGAAACCTTCAAATTTGCAAGTTAAGCACCACAGGAAAGATGTGAAATTCTCTTTGTATGACCTGAAAGAAAATTTTTTTTCATGCAGCCACAGACTTGAGATTGCTGAAAACCAGACCCAGATTCTCATTGTGTTAGTAGCAGAGCAATGGAAACTAAAACCTCAACCTTGCAAGGTGTCTGTTGTTAAAGTGAGGACATTGATTGGAAAACAGGGGAATTCTGAGAGCTGGATGGAGATACAGGGATTGATGATGATGGCAGTGGGTACATTGAAACCCTAAAGTGTGCTAAGACTTTGCCAGATAAACCTGTAATGCCCTGACCTGAGGAGACAGCCAAGGGACCTCCAGCCTGCCCAGAGGAGTCTGTCACCTGACTTCCAGTCTGCCCCAAGGAATCTGCCATCTATCCCCAACATGAAGAGATTAATCCTTGCCCACCAGATAAAACTGCAACAGAATGCCCTGAGGTAACTGGCTTGCAAGAAGCTTCTCATGGTTCTCATTACCCACTCCCACAATTCCTCTTTTCTTCCATACCTATAACTAGACTGAAGCTACAACAAGTCCCTTTAGGTGAAATACAAAGTGTGACTCATGAGGAATTATGCTATACTCCAAAAGAGCTACATGAAATTTTCCAATTTATATAGAGAGAAATGAGGGAAATATGTGTGAAAATGGTTTTTTAGGGTGAGTGGTAATTGTGGAAGGAATATGATGTTGAATTGGGCTGAATTTATTGATAGGGGCCCACTAAGCATAGATCCTGGATTGAATGCTGTAGCTTGAGGGGTTAGAAAGGGCTCCAAGGATTTGTTCATGGATAACAAGATGGCTGACATTATTTGAAGTCAGGATTACAGAATTGCCTTGGTATAATGTAGATAAAGGGATTCAAAGGCTTAGAGAAATTGGAATTTATAATGGTTTTCTCATAGAAGAGTTGTTCAACCTCCCCCAAGAATGTGAACAATAAATTTGTGAGCCTAACTCCATCTTCCCTGAAGAGCTCTACGGTTACTCATCTCTGTAGGTAAGATTACATTGGGAACTGCTGTCACTGAACTTGGAAGGATTGGATCCTCGGTTGGCAGAAGTCAAGTGGCAGGTGCTTAATCACCAAAGAAAAGGTGGGCATGACTACCACAATGAAAAGAAGACTGAAGGCAACAATCAAAAGAGTCTAATTCTCATAGGCCCATGGAGTTGCCTAATAGATTATGGGGAACCTAGAAGTAAAATAGATGGACAGATACTGAATTCCTACTTGATGTATGTAAGCAAAAGCGTACTAGGTCAAGGGAAAACAAGGCTAACTTGAGAGTCAGGACCCCTTAATCAATTCCAAGACTGGAAACAGTTTATAAACCCGGAGGCACTTCAATGAGGGCAAGGCCAGTTCCCCTTGGGAAGAACCCTAATACATTGCCAAAAATTTATTCTGTTAATCTTCCTCCCAGCTTTACATGGAGACACCTACAGCCTTTACCAGAGTAACTGTGCATTAGGGAAAAGGAAATGATCAGACATTTCGGTGATTATTAGACACTGTCTCAGAGGTGACTTTAATTTCAGGAGACCCAAAGCATCACCATGATCCACCAGTCAGAGTAGGAGTTTATGGAGGTTAGGTAATCGATTTAGTTTTAACTCCGGTATATCTCACAGTAGGACCCGTGGGTCTCTGAGACCCATTCTGTATTTATTCCCCCAGTTCTAGAATGCATAATTGGAATAGGTACACTCAGCAACTGGCAGAGTCTCCACATTGGTTGCCTAACTTGTGGAATGAGGGCCATTTGGTAGGAAAGGCCAAGTGGAAGACACTGGAACTGTCCCTACCTAGCAAAATTGTGATTCAAAAGCAATACTGGATTCCTGGAAGGATTGCAGAAATCAATTCCACCATTAAGGAGTTGAAGGATGCACATGTGGTGCTCCCCAACATATCTCCATTCAAGTTACCTATTTGTCCTGTGCAGAAAACACATGGATCTTGTTGGAAGACAATAGGTTACCATGAACTTTATTAGGTGGTGAACAGCAGCTGTTGTTCCAGATGTGGCTATCATTGCTTGAGCAAATCAACACATCTCCTAGTACATGGTATACTACAATTGATCTGCAAAATTCCTTTTTTTTTTAAATTGCTGTTAGTAATGACCACCAGAAGCAATTTGTTTTCAGGTGGCAAGGACAGCAATATACTGTCCTTTCCTCAGAGGTATATCACCTTTCCAGACCTATGTCATAATATTTTCCACAGGGAAATCGATCATATCTTCTTGTGACAAGACCATCACACTTGTCCATTATATTGATGATATGATGTTGACTGGACCTAACTGGATCTAGTGAGCAAGAATTAGCAGCTAATTTAGACATAAAGATAAGATGTTTGCTTGTCAGAAGATGGAGAGAAATCCAATAAAAATATATGGGTGTTCCACTTCAGTGAAATTTCTATCTGTCCAGTGGTGTGGGGCATGTAGTGTCCCTTCTTAAGTAAAGGATAAGCTATTATATTGGCCCCAGCTGTGACCAAATAAGAGGCAGTATCCTTCATTGACCTCTTTGGATTTTGTAGACAACTCTTTTAGTTTGCCTATGGGTTGCCAATGCAAAATACCAGAAATGATTGGCTTTTCTAATACTACTCTTTACCCTCCTCCACAATCCTCCTCTCCTTGAGACCTATTACTACAATAAAATCACAGCAAGCACCCATGATGAAATACAAAGTGTCACCCATGAAGAAGTACGCTATATTTTGAAAGAATTACATGAGTTTTACAACTTTTATAGACAGAAATCAGGGTAATATGTGTCAGAATGAATACTAAGGGAATGGGATAATGGTGGAAGGTATATAAACTAAGATTATGCTGAATTTATTAATATGGGCCCGCTAAGCAGAAATTCTGGATTCAATACTGCAGCTTGGGAAATTAGAAAGGGTGCTAACCATTTTTTCAGGTGGCTGACTGAAACATGGACCAAAAGATATTCTAGCATGTCAGAGGTTGAGATACCCTATTTGCCTTGGTCTTTAGAAGAGGGAGTTCAAAGGCTTAGAAAGTTTGGAATGCTAGAATGGATTTACCAGGTGAGACCTGCCCACCCATCCCAGAAATGTCCAGAGGACACACCTTTAACCAGGACTGTGTGAAACAAATTTGTAAGACTAACTCTATCTACACTGAAGAGCTCTGTGGTTGATCTTCTCTGTAGTCCAGATATTTCTGTAGGGGGGGTATAATGGAATTAGAATCCTTAAACCTTATGGGGATGATCAGACTTTGGTCCAGTAAAAGTCAAGTATGGGCAGTTAATCACCAATGACATGGTGGGCATGGCTACCTCAATGAAAGGCATATTCAAAGTAGCAATTAAAAGAGTCTGAATCACTTAGAGTTATGGTGTTGGCTAATAGATCATGGAGTACCTAGAAGTGAAATAGATAGGCAGTCTACTAAATTTCTTCTGGATCTGTGTAAGCAGAAGGGTTCTATGTCGCATGAACAAAATCCTAACTCAAATTACAGATGCAGAGAATCACAGCCCCTTAATAAACTCCCATACTTGAGACAGTTTACATGCCCAGAGTCCCTTGAATAAGCAGAAGGCCAGGTCCCTTGGGGAAGGACCATGTTAACTTGACAAAAATGTATGCTTTTTAACTTTCTTCCACCTTTCCCCAAGAATACCTATGGTCTTTTACCAGAATAAGTTGATTTGTATATCTCCACAGCCTCGGAAATGTAAGCTTACATGCCAATAACCCCCCATTGTAAAAGCCAATAGGTATCTGGTATATTGCTTCCAGCAGCTTTTAGAAAACTAAAAGAGGTAATAAAATGATACATCCAAACACTGGGATATTCTATAATGAAACAATTTTATTCCCATTTAAAAAGTAAATTTCTTTATTGCAAATGTTTTGCAAAACAACACATAATAACATATGTGTTATTTTTTGAAAGAGCCAATCTTTCAAAAGAAATTGAAAAGGCAAGGCAGTCATTTGGAAGGAGTGAACATGGATTAGTTTCTGATTTAAGTAACAATTATAAGGGATGATTAGGAAGATGTTATCAAGGAATTACCGACCTCTTTCATAGGTGGAAATGATTTCATTTTTATGTATGCAGATATACTTCCTTGTTGTAGACTCATGTTGAAGATGTCAGAGGATAATTTATAATGTATGCAAATTATTTTTTCATAGTTAACTCCCTCCACACCCCACCCCCACACAAAGGGACTTTTATAGAACGACAGATAACTACAGAAAATGTCTTAGGAAATTTTTTAACAATGGTTGAATCTAGATTTTTGCTCTACCGGTGTTTATTATATTGTTATACTAAAAGCTCTGCAAGTTTACAAGCTAGGGAAAATATGTATTTCCAGTATAACATTGAAATAGAATTTTCCCTGGGCTGCTGTGTAAACCTCATGGCTGTGAATAGGCTATTGTGTCTAACAATAATAGAAAATGGTTGGTGGGAAACTTTACTGACATTATATGCCAAAGGACCACCTCAAAAATCAATTTTTTCCTTGCAAGGGAGAAGTAACTGTTCAGGGATGGTGCCTGGCTCTTATGAATCATCTAGGTATCTCAGATGTGACACAAAATTGAATGTACAGCATTACCTACAAAGTGTTCTTGCACTAACATATTGTTCTTGTTGGAGATTCTGAGTCTCTGGGAGTGGCAGGGGTAAGAAGTGGAGGTGAGCTCCCTACTTGCTTCTCTCTAGTCAGATGCTCAGCTTTTTCACAGGGTGAGTTGCTCAGTTTAACTCCATTAGTGCTGTAGTTCCTAGAGGTAGCTTTGAAATTCAAGTAGTAAGATCAGGTTCATCTTTAAACGTTTATGTTTTATAGAAATTGAAATATTTCTAGTTCTCAGTGATTTAACTCATTAATGTTGTTTGAATTGTATGGACCGAAAAATTTAAATACAGAATCTTGTTGTTGAACAAATTCGAAAACCCTTTTTCACTGAGAAAATAATGAGTATGTTTTAGGTCTCAGGAACATTGCCAACAAGCCCTTCCTTCCTTCACATATATTCCTTAGCTTTCTAGCCATCTTTATTTTTAAACAGCATATTGTTGGTGATCAAGGGCTAAAGGCAGAAAAATTTGAGCATGCACATAAATATGAAATACTTAGGCATCAACCCTCGCCCTTATTATTTCCAACCCAGACATAGACAATTAAATATTTTATTGCATTTTCTGTTAATCTTGTTCCTAAAAAGCATTATTTCCGAAATTAAAGAATTATGTGTATGATTATACCTGGTATTGAATATCTATCACTTTTAAAGACATAGTTATGATGCTTATATCCCCAACTGATACTATTCCTCTCTATGATTTGTTTGGATCCTGGAGTATGCTAGACATCTTGCAAAGGATCACACATTTCATCATATTTGTTATATCTATCTATTGAAATATAAGTAGGCTTATATTAGGAACTGATAACTACAGATACCATGTTTCTTGCATAAGGAATAATTTAGTTGGCTTTATACATATGAAGAAATGTGATTTTGAAGTTGAAGACAATCCTATATCTTACAATTTTTCTGAAATACAGGGTCTCAGAAAGCCTCAGAAGTTTTGGAGAACGTTTTGAGTGTGTTAGTAGAGTGCTGAACAGAAGCAAGCTTTGAGGTGACTGCGCCTAATATCTTACAGTAGATATTTTATAAATAGATTAGATAGCATTATTGTTTGCCAAACTTTAATGTGGTATGTTTAAGTAGTGAGGCAGCAGTCTCTCCAGTTACAATTACATCATCCACTTAATATTTAACACAAATTCTGTTATGAATAAAATGGGTTAACACGTGGAAAATAAAATAGAGATGAATTGGATTAATAATGGAAAATTCAGAATGAATGCATTCATTTTCATTACATGAATATGTATACCAAGTTTCATACACATCTAGGATATATCACTGTCCCTTCCAGACACTTTGTTTGAAAAGAAGCTCTATGTGTCTTTGGCTTAAATCCATATTTACACTTGAATTCAATATCATCATCTGTTTTGAAATATAGATTTTTATCCGATAGCCATTTTAACACTATGTTATGTTCATTCATGGTCTCCTCTGAGATTACACATGCCTCTGTACGGAGAAAAAAAGGAACATAAATATTAACACAAAACCTCTTTTTCATAGACTTCTAGGTTTTCAATAGAATCTTAGATACTGACTCAGGAATTCTTCCTCAAATCATTTTTTAAAATCACTTCTATGAAAAATAAGCTTAATGTAGATTTTTAACTGTGGAAATATAAATGGTGTAAAATAAGTATCACGTTTAATGGGTGATAGTAAGATGTTATTATCAAAGATTCATAATGTGAATTATCACCTTAAGCATCCTGCATATTTAAACTTTCCATGACTGTTATCTTTGAATAATAATTTCCCAATCTTTGTTTCCACATGTATTCATGTTTGGCTGTCAAGCACTGTGTAGATTGTTAAACCAATTAAATTTTATCATAAATACCAAAAATTATCTTTAAAATGTAATTTTCCAAGAACCTTGGAGTATTGAAGTACTTACCTAAGCATTTTGGTGGTTCTGTCCACTGCCCATTTCTGCATGTTATATGCGGGTTGCCCTCAAGTACATCATAGGCCTGGCATTGATACTCCACTGATGTTCCTGGAGCATATTCTGCTCGTGGAAATGTAATCAAATCTCCATTGTCAATAGCAGGAGGAATCTTACATTTTGCTTTTGGCGCTGAAAAATGTTATTTATTGAGAGACCACATCAACTAACAGGTTAAGTTGAGGCAAATAAAAATAGAGCACAATATATGATATCATGTCTTGTGCGATTTCTTAATGACAGAAATGTTTCACTACAAAAATTCTTACCAAATATAGTGAGAGTTACACCCTTTCTTAGCCATCCCATCACTCCACACTAAATCACATGTTACATATTGATATGTTTCCTTTATAATATTCCAATATTAAATATCATTCCTTTCCTGTGATTCAATGTTTAAAATAGGATAATTAAGATAAACAGGCAAAGCTTCTTGTTTTACATAACATACTTTGGGTCTATAGATATTTTTCTTGACTTTCATTTTTATTACTTAAGAAGCATCAAGTCCTTGAAAATTTTCAAAGAATGCAATTTGTATAAAATGAAAAGACTACTTTTTTTGGTATCCTCTAATGGAATAATTGCCTAATACAACTAAAATTGCTGGCTATATTATGTAGAATGTAACTAAGAATACTCAAAAAGTGGTAGAGGGGAACAGACTAGGACCGTGAGACACAAGGAATAACCTGAGATAACAAGGCACCTATCCCTTTTCCCATGGTGTCAGTGGAGGCCCAGTGGGAAGCCTGAACTTGTATCCTGTGTGATAGTAGTGGAGGCTAATGAGATAGAAGAGTTAAGTAATATCCAAAGTCTCAAGCCTTAATATCCCAAATTCCCAGGATACTATTGAAAGTCACTCTACCTTTCAAGTATGAGGAAAATCTCCAAAGAGAAAAGGTAGTCAACAGATGCCAACACCAACATGATAAATATATTAGAATTATTTACCAATTTGGTTTAAACACTTAATGGGGATTAGAGAATTGGCACTGTGATACCAGTACCCTTTATAAAAGCCAACAGATTTCTGGTATTTTGTTTTGGCAGCCCTTTGGCAGACTGATACAGCTCCCAAAAGAAGGGGACTTTTAGCAACATCTTTTTATTTTCATTTGACCTAAATATATTCTTTGAGCTCTATTTCACTATATATTTATATCAACATAATTTAGCTCCATTATATTCTGTATAAAATTTTGGATTGAGATACTCTACCTTCACATTTAGGTGGTTCTGTCCAGGTTCCATTTAGACACATCACTTCTACTTCCCCAAATATATCAAAAGATTTGATACATTCATAATGTACTCTCTCACCAGGTAGATATCTATCCATAAGGCCTGATATAATATTAGCATTTTCCACTACAGGTGTATTGACACAGGAAACATCTGATTAGAAAGACAAAAAGTATTCCAGTTGGTAATCATTTCCAGTAGAAACTCAAAGAAGAACATTCAACATATTTCAATGATTGGAAGTGATGAATGCATAACTATGTGATTATGCCAAATACCATTGATTGTACAGTTTGGATGAACTGTATATTTTATTAATATGTATCAATAAAATTGATTTGCTCAAAAAGATACATATATAAATTTCAGGGAAGATATAAAATCAGTAGATAATTTCTTAAGTAAATCTTTACTAATTTCAAAAAATTTTTATGTAAGATAGAGGAAAAGTGGATAAAGCACTATTCAGTGTAGGATTTAAAATTGTACATCCTTCAATCTCTCTTTCTCAAACTTCCCTAGAAGATTGAGAGGTTTTTTATGTTGTGGTGCATTTTTTTTTTTTTTTTTTTTTTTGTCTTTATGAAGTCAGTGAAAATGAGAGCTTACCTGGAAATTAATCTTTGAGTATGTCAAAATGAATATTACAAATAACATAAATTCAATATGAATTTAGAATCTAAAATAGGCATAATAAAGTGGTTATGTGCTAACAGATTGGGTTAGCAATCATCCTGCTTATTAATCAGAAATTTAGCCCCTTAGAAAATTAAGCACAGCTATGCACTTCCTTAGATAATAAGTAAGAATTAAGTACACACTTTAAAAGAATGCTATAATTAAAGAAACAGGAATATATTAATTAAAAAGGATCAAACAGGAAATGTGAGAAAATAACAGAAAAATAAATATATGAGAAATAAAAGCACCTCTAATGAATCTTTTGGCAACCACTTAAGGATACAGTAATGAACAATGGCATCATTCATCAGAAGTTTCAGGAGAGTGTGAAGTAATGAAAGGCTATAGCCGTGGTTCCCAAATTGAAGTGTGCATAGAATCCTCGGGAAGCCTTTTTAAAACAGTCTCAGGATCCCACCCCCAGAGTTTCTGTATCAGGAGATCCGGGTTGGATCCATGAAGATTCATTTCTAACAATTTTGAAGAAGATGGCACTGTTGCTCCAGGAAACACTCTTTGAGTACCATCGAGCACCATGATTAACTTGGACATGCGGTCTATTCTCCTTATGTTCAAGCATGAATTTATTTAATCGGTATTGAAAAGTTATTCTATGTCCATTTTTAAATGATGTTAATGTCAAAACCTTCTATATTTTGTTGTCTAAAACACTCCAATAAGTAAATTTTAAAATTTCATGAAAGTACTTTTGCATGTTGGACCTCCTATCCATTTGCCGCTAATACACTTTACAATATTTGATCCATCCAATTGGAAATACTGTGGACATTTATATATGTTAATTGTTCTCCAGACATATATGATATCTTCACTTGGTCTAGGAGTATGGCATTATCAATGCTGGGTAATCCAGAACAATCTGTTTCTGAAAAAAAAAAATGTATTTATTCAGTAAATCTTTAAATATACAATATCCAATAAATAAAATCTAAAATAATATTTAGCTACACATCAAAATGATGGATGCTGATCAATATTTTTATAACTTGACAAAATATGTTTACAAGCAGACTTGAATTAATTGCATTTAATTGTGTTAACGGTCAAGACCTGGGTCCGTGAAAATGGTGCCGCGGATAAGAAAGAAAGAATAAGACAAAGAGAAGAAGAACTGGGATCAGGGGACTCTCCCTCTGATATGGAGAGAAGAACCCAGCCACCTCATAAAGTGTGCCTTTTATTTGGCTTTAGAACAAAGAAAATAGCGTGAGCATGTGCAAGGGCAATAGATACTTGACGGTTACATTTTACTGAAATCAACAAGTCTTAAAGGTCAATGACTCAGCTCTTTTACATTTCTGCAATTCACAGGCATTGTAAATCTTACAAGCTCAGCTGTTTCCCCACCCAGCTCCTAGACTGGACGGCTTGTTTATTACATTCCAAGGTGACTTTCTGTCAGTAGTCATGGCCTTTAATTGAAACTCCATCAAATTGTTCTACATTTATGAAAGGAATAAAGTGGAAATAATAATATTAGAAGCCTGAGAAGATAAGTGTAAATGTAAAGCTTACAGTCATTCTTATTTCTTACATTTCAATTCTTTTCTTCCTCATAATAGCCATCAACATTATGTTTTTATTTCCTACCCTTCTGCTTCTATCAAAATCTAAATTATATATATTAATTTTGAATATTTTGGCAAATTATCTATTTATAAAGTCAGGATTAATAAAATAATAGCATAGTGAATAATAATGAGATTAATGAAAGCAGCCAGTTGTGCTTCCGGATAAGAGTTGAGCAAGTTGAGAATGTATAGCAGTGGATGCTGAACGTGCACACAAGAGGATGTGAAAAGGAAATAATTTGGGTCATGTGGAAAAACGTTTCTTATCACTAAGGCTCTTACTCTCTGTTGGAACCTAGAACTTTCCAGAGATAACTGTAAAATTCTAGAATTACTACTTAGTATCATAATTAAACCAATAATGCTTTGAATAGAAGATATCTATCCTCTAGAAAATAAAATTAAACACACTGTACTTTTGCACCCTGGCTGATTTGGCCACTTTCCTCCTGAACATTTTATAGAAGCAGGCCCATTAATCCCAAAGCCATCGTCACAGTCGTATGGAACTTCTTCTCCGTGTTGGTAACTGTCTAACCTTGGAGAAAAAACACCGTGAGGTATTGAAGGTGGCTGTTTACAAGGAAATCCAAAAAAAAAATTGAAAGAATAAATCCATATCACTAATCCTAAAATGCAATTTTATGTAATGGTTGTCATAGCTAGTAGTAGGTTATTTTAAAAGAAATGATAACACAGTGACAACTGTCACATCACAGAGGAGGTGCAAAATGACTCCCTAAAACCACCATTCTGGTGTCTGTTTCTCTGACACTATCCGAGCAGAAATTTACACTACAATATCAATACATTTATGAGAGAGATGACTAATGCTTCTCTAACTAGCCATAATTGTTAAAGGAAACAGATTGAAGAGTAAGGAACCAACAAAAGTATTATCATATTGCAAGGACACAAAAAGATATGGTAAAAATTGCTTTTAATAAGTAATTTCTATATACGATGATTTCTATATTGAAATATAAAATACATATGCATTAATCTAAATGATGTTGCCTCTTGACTTTGATGACAATTCATTATTTGTAATGAATAACATTGATAACAGAGTATCAGTTTTGCATATTGCCCTCAACTACACATTGAGGTTTAGAACTCCATTTTCCCATGAGGCATGTTATCCTATCTTCTTCAGGTATCATGAAACCATCTTCACAGGCATAACTGTATTTAGTGCCATGGCTGTAATGCCTAGGGTTGGCTGCTTCTTCAATTCCTTCTGAAAATCTTGATGATTGAAAGTGTCCATGTTCTATAAGAGGTGGTTGAGAACAGGGAAGTTTTTCTAGATAAAATACAGAGATCAAAGGATCAAGCACAATATAATGTTTAAATTGAAAAAGAAAATCAAATATTATTGGAGGTTTTAAAACTGACGTAAACTAAAAAAGATATTTTTTAAAACTGAACAAATATTTGGAACTTGCAAAGATACATATTTCCATAATATCTAAGCTATTATCCTCTTGTTTAATATCTTCCTTCATTTTTTTCATGGTTATCATGAGAAATAAACTATGCATAAACAAAATTTGTATCTGGTACTTAAATAATATTCCAATTTCTTTCGTCTGAAGACATTTAACAGTAGAAGTGAAAGAAAAGTGATTGATTGAGGTACCTAAATTGTAATTTACTGTTTCAAGATAAGGTATAACAGATATAGAGAAATGTCTTCATCTTTATTTAAGCAAAGCCCAGAAGTATATGAAACTCATGTTAAATGACTATTATAAAGCAGATATGAACTATTGACCAACACAATGTGGTACTGACAGCCATCTTACTTCTTTGCACACAATTTCTTCTACAGCTTGATTAAAATAATTTTCTTGAGAAAGGATAGACACTTTTTCTCCATCCTGATAATTTATTGTGGTTGTCATTTTTTGAATATTAGGAATTTGAGGTGGAGGTGGGCACAATTGGACTTTTTTTTCTTAAAATATTAAAATTAAATTGCTTGATTAAAAATTAGAAACTAAAAATATTAAAGGATAATTTTCAATAACTACAAAATCAGTAATAATATACCATAAATGTTTACTGATTATTATGCTATATAGTTATATATGTAATACCTTACAGTTGTATAACATTAATATTAATATTATCAGTTAGTGTTTATATTCTCATGGTCTCCCTTGCAGCTTCTTCCTTTTACTCTTTTGGTGATGAATCTTATACAAATTATGTAAAATCTAGTTTGATTATTTCT
Source organism: Tolypeutes matacus (assembly GCA_026826555.1). Lineage (NCBI taxonomy): Eukaryota > Metazoa > Chordata > Mammalia > Cingulata > Chlamyphoridae > Tolypeutes > Tolypeutes matacus. The sequence continues at coordinate 38,381,494 of JAKSZT010054304.1, read as the reverse complement.
AGCCATTAGTATGCTTTAACTGATTTACAAATTCTTAATATCAGGCACTAAATAAAAACTGGTATTGGGCCATTCTTACAGATATCCATGTTTTGACTATATTGGGATTGGATTAAAAACCTTATGTGATATTCTCCCAATGGAAGAATTAGATTTAGCTGATAATCAACCTGACACTACCCTTTATTATTCTATCAGATTTTTATATCTATGCCTGACTCAACATGAGTATTTTATATTTTACGAAAAATATTTTCCATCTCATTTTTGTTTTTAAATTTTGGGGCATATTTTACAATGTGTTTTCATGAATTTTTTTCTTCTGTATCTAATATAGCCAGGGAAAATCAAACACCAGAATACCTAAAACAAACTTAATATTGAACAACAAAGAGAACAAATACAAGAATTCAAGATATAGTATAAATCCCTAATTATTAAAGTAATGTGGTTTGGACATAAAGATAGACAAATAGTCAAACAGACTGACTAAAGAGTCCAAAAATAAACCAACAGTCCAATAGTAGATAATTTCATTTCCGTCTTTTCCATACATGTTGCTAAAACTGTCTACCAACATAGAAAAAAATGTATCAACCCCATTACATAATACTAAAAAATTAATATTAGCTGGATACTATTCCTAAAAGTAAATGCTAAAACTACAAAGCTTCTAGATGGAAACATAGAAGAATGTATGTATATCACTACGTGTAAAAATTACCTGCTTCCATAAGAAACAACTACACACATGTTGAACTGCCTATATAGGTGTACATTTCTACTGGTGTGAAGCTAATTTGTATATATTCTAGGCTTGTATAATTTGTTAAAAAATATCAAGAATAATGGGGCAAGCTTTCCCACAGTTGGAGAAGAGTATTACAAACATGAATACTGGAGAGATTAGATTGAACCCTGTGATATTTAGTTGGAATTGGAGGTGTAAATATGACTTTGCGTTTTAAAGATAAATATAGATAGAAAGACAGAGAAAGAGATAGATGATACATAGAGTATAAATAATAGGTAAATGATAGATTAGATGGTACGTTGATAGATAATTGTTATTTGATGGACAGGTGAGAGAAAGATATAGATAGATAATATAGGTATAAGTATAGGTGTGCATGTAGCCATAAGTATAGGTACAGGTATAGGTATTGTAGAGTTATAGGTTAGAATACATATATGTCTAATCAATGGAATGAGAATCCATGAGTCTCCAATATTAATGACCATACCTAGTACCCAGATGAGAATTTGAATCCGCCAAGTTTCTGGGTGGTTTGTTATAGAGCTAACTAATGTACAGGATACAATTAGTATTTAGAAATAATGTTTTGGCTAGTATCTAAATTATTCTCCCACTTGAAAGGGATTTGTAAAAATAAAAAGTTTTTTTTTTTTAAAGGATACAAAGATACCTCTTTTACAAGTTAAGAAGAAATAAAATGAATTTTACAGCATTAAAATTTAAAAAATTACCTGTTGGCATTCAAGAACTGGGTCTGTGAAAACGGTGCTGCGAATGAGAAAGAAAGAATAAGACAAAGAGAAGAAAAACTGGGATCAGGGGACTCTCTGTCTGATCTGGAGAGAAGAGCCCCGCCACCTCATAAGGTGCAGCTTTTATTTTAGCTTTAGAACAAAGAAAATATGTATGTACATATACAAAGTCAATAGATACTTGACGGTTTAAATTTTACTAGAATGAGCAAGTCTTAAAAGTTAATGGCTCAGTTCCTCTTTTCCTTCCTGAAATTCACAGACATTGTAAATCTTACAAGCTCAGGATGTTTCCCCACCCAGCTCCTGTTAGCATGAGACTCCAGAACTTGTTTATTACATTCCAAGGTGACCTTTTTTCTTGTCAGTTGCCATGGCCTTTAATTGAAACTCCATCATTTCCCCCTTTTTTATTAATTAAAGCTCATAGGAACCATTATATAAGCTGATACAAGGTGACCTCCTGTCACACTTGTCTTCTTCCATAGGCTCTTGTGACTGTGCCTGTCTTAGATTGTCCTCCTCTGAGAATCTTACCCGTCATTAACTACCAGTCAATATTTTGAGCTCTTACATGGAAGGCAATTTCATTCATATTTATGCTTCTTCAGGTTCCTTAAATGAACATTTTTTGTGCAGATATTTAGTATTAAGATCAAGGGGTTATTAGTAGAATCTTTCTACTAAGTAATGCAAAATTAGTTTTTCATGGCCATGTTTCTTAACAGAAATGCATTTATCGGGTTTAATTTCTCTAGCCTTGACAATACAAACAATTAAAATGCATATAACAATAATTCCAAATCCAATCCAAAATGATATTTGAACTGTTTTTTGTTTCCACCAATGAAATGGCTGCACCAGTGGTTTCTTTCAATTCATTTGATACATGCTCAATGCCTTCTTTTCCAATTCTAAAAGATTTATAGAAACATTATGCTTATATCCAATCAAGTGATTTTTCACTTCCTCCCAATCATGTTCACTATTATTATAAGCCAAAAGAGTAATACAAATAGAACTTTCATTCCAATCACATTCAAGAACTCTTAACAAGTTTAAATTATAAATTTGATTACCCAAATGTATAATAGTTGTTTCAAGATCATTCATATGGTTATTCAATTCCATATCAATGTGAGACTGGCTATGCCATATCTCATTTGCAATTTTATGCCAGTCCTTAACATATTGTTGATTCTAGACTCCTTGATTCAGGGCTGTGCCAGTGACAGCTGCAGCGGTTATGATGCCAATCAGTCCCAAAATTTCTGCTATTAAAAGTCCAATCAGTCTTTTAGTTCTTTTTAAATAATGGTCGAGGAAATGCCACAGTGTCTGGGATTCTTGAGACTACTGCCAATGTCTGGTCATCTGAACTGGTAACCATAGTCCTTTCCTTCTTCTTGTTATAAAAAGAGTTTGATTTTCCTGCAAATATGAATTCTTAAGACATGTAAATAAAGAGAAATGAATGTTCCTTTCACCGAAGGTTACTTTTCCAATGATAAAACTATAAGATCTCTTACACATACTGTAAGAAATTGAGTTGATTTTCTTTTTTAAAATAGTAATATTAGTTTTGCTGCCTTGCCATTCAAAAATTGGACCAGTTTCCCAAAATAATTTCCACAAATAACTTTGAGTTTTATTAAGTTTAGTGTCCCATGGTTGTGGGATAGATCTTCCTTGATATTTCCAAATTATTGAGCTGTAAGTAAAAGCTGTATTACCAAAATTCCAGAAATAAGGATTACTGTCATTAGAAATTATGGTTGAATTATTAATGAACCAAGATATGGTTGTGTTTTTAATAGGTTTAGGCATTCCTATAAGGGCCCAATCCTTTACAATTCCATAGGAATCATTAAACAACACAACCTCTGTAAGCCCATGACAAATATGCCATTTGTCATTAAGTAGTCTGTTGTGAGAGTGACATGTAAGATTTATCATATTTTCTGGCTTATTTGGTAAAGAAGGGAAAATGAGAACATAAATTTGAGTTTGATTTTTCTCTGTTAAAACTATACTGTGATTTTTAGGTCGCATGCATACAGAACCATATCCAATACAAATAGGACAGTCTATAAAAGGTAAAGTTAAATTTTCTATAAGTTTCCCTTCTTCTTTTGGCTTTAAGGGTAGTCATAATTTATAGGTCCTGGAAAATGGTGAGATTGATTAAGATAAATTGGGTAAGACTCATCACTCTAAGTCAACAGCTCTAGAAAAGGTGAGTTGGTTGTGTATGCCCAATAAGTGTAATTATGATGTGGTACCTTACTTTGACCTAATACTTTACCTATAATTAATCCAATGTAAAACCACCATGTACACAGTTTAAGTCTTGGCAGCACCTTCAACTCTAGGCTTGATTCTTCTAGAGAGGATCCACTGCTCTTCTCCTGTTTCTGTAATGATAAGAGCAAAACCTCAGCCTCAAAATTTTACCTCTCCTTTTCTCCATTTATTGTTTGTTTCATTTTTCCAATATATTGGTTGTCCACATTTTTCATTTTCATTGCTTTTTTTCTTAACCTCCCAATGTCTTTCTGCTGCTGTGGTATTAGAAACTTGTTGTCTATTAAGAAAATTTAAGGTAAGCAAAGCTTTAGATAGTTTGTCTTTAGCAGATTCTCCTTCATCTCACCCTTTTTGTTTTTGTAACATTAATTTTAATAAGTGATTACTTTTTTCTACTATCGCTTGTCCCTGAGGGTTATATGGAATTCCTATAACATGTTTAATATTCCAGTCACTGCAAAATTTTTTGAAAGATTGACCAAGATAGGCAAGCCTATTATCAGTTTTTAGCTGTGCTGGCAGGCCCATTACAGCAAAACATTGTAATAAATGAGAACATACGTGTTAGGCATTTTCACCAGCTTGAGCAGTTGCCCAAATAAAATTAGAATATATATCCACCGTCACATGCACATACCGAAGGCGGCCAAAAGAAGGCACATGTGTAACATCCATTTGCCAAATTTCATTAGGATGTTCTCCACAGGGATTAGTTCCTGGAGAGAAAGTGAGGGCATTTATGGGCCCACAAGTAGGACACTGTCTAACAATCCTCTTACTTTCTTTTACTGTTAAGTGGGGATATTTATGACGTAAGCCAGAAGCATTAGTATGTGTAAGTTTATGATAATCAGAAGTTTTTTTGTATCTTTGTTGGGTAGGAATGTCCATTCTATTATGCCGTCCTCTTGTCAAAGTATCCCAGTAGGGGAATGGCAAGATGGAAATATTAAAAGAGAAATTAGAAGATTTACATTTATCCTTGTTGGTTGGCTATTTTGCACTCTTTTTCCAGCCATTTAACTCCACTTTTGCTTCTGGGCTTAAAATGCGAGGACTATTTAAATCAGGGTCTCCTGTTAGGGTATTGAAAAGATTAATTAAAGCATAAGTTGGAATTCCTAAAGTAGGCCGTACCCAATTAATATCACCCAGTAATTTCTGAAAATCATTTAAAGTATGTAAATTATCAGCTCGAAACTGGACCTTTTGTGGAGTTATAATATTTCTATTAATAGTATGACCTAAAAATTGAAAAGGAACCTGTTTTTGAAGTTTTTCTTCTGCTATTTGCAACCCATGTTGAGGAAAAATTTCTTTAGCCAGCTGAAATAGTGGTTTCAGCTCAGAAGATTGCTTAGTGGCAAAAAGAATATCATCCATATAATGAATAATTATAGCCTTAGGAAATTGTTTTTGTAAAATTTGTAATGGAATGTGAACAAAGGATTGACATAATGTAGGACTGGTCATCATTCTCTGAGATAAAAATTTCTACTGATATCGTTCAGTAGGAGCTGAATGATTAATAGAAGGAATAGTAAATGCAAATTTTTCTCTATCATTTGAATTAAGAGGAATAGTAAAAAAACAATCTTTTAAGTCAATAATAATAATATGCCAATTTGTGAGTATTTTGCTAATTCCTGAGGAAGGGGCCAGCCTCCCCAGGAAGGAACACAACACTCCTTGGGCAGTATATTTTAAGGTTTATGCATCAGTCCCTGGGAGAGTGGCCAGCTCCTCCAGGGAGGAATACAACACCTTTTGAAATATACTTTATCTTCTAGAATTTGTTACAAAACATCCTTGATGTGCTTACTATTTTAGTTTCCATTTATTATTATTATTATATATAGCAGAGGTGGAGTAAATCAAACAAATTTAAGTTAAAGCATTTGTCTTTTGATTTTTAGGCAGAGAGGTAGTTTTATAACACATATTATTATACTTTAAAATAATTAAAATTATGATTAATAACAGTATACTTTTATTTAATATTACACTGAAACATTGTTAAATTTTTAGCAAAATATACACTTTTAAAGTATTCATATGAAATTTTTATTCATATAACTTTAATTGTCATAAAATTAGAAAATTTCCCTCAGTTGCACAACAGTCTCAAACACTTTAACTCAACCTACATCACATGAACTTAACCACCTTCAGTATTACACCCCCTTCCAGGCAACAGACCAAACCATTTGTAACAGTTTGAAACAAAAAGCTTTTTTGAGAAAGCACATTTATGTTCCCCCAAAAGCGACAAAACCTGTCTCTCCAAGGAAACATTAAGTCCAAAGCACAAGAAGCTACCCCAACAAAACACCCTCCCCTCTTGCACACTGATCACCCAGGAGAAAAGCTCTGTGCAAACTTCCACCGAAACAGACCAATGACTTGAGAAACCCTGAGAAAAAACAAAACTCTAACCCTGTTTTAATAACTTAGTCATTTTATCTTATGATAAAATTACTTTCTTTTCTTTAATAATAAAAGCACATTCCATATACCTTCTCTACTTAAGTTACCACAATGATTTTAGAAACTGTTTTTAAGCAAACTTCTGACAACATGCAATTACCATCAACATTAAACAAACTTGTTAGAATAATGATGTAGTTTGTTTATATCTATTTTTATTATTTTAAATTAATACCCATATTTATTTATTAATATAAGCACTTATTTAATGTTGACCATTTGAATAGAGCTCTTTTAATAATTTTTATTCATCAGTTTAATATTACCATCCGGAGGTATCAAAATATACACTGACACTGAACAACCAGACAAACACAAGTTACAACACATCAATAGAAACATATATCTTTGATTTCACTGCTTTTGAGAATTTTTCTGTAAACTGTATTGCTAAGTTTTCTTACTTTTTCAGTGGTTTAATTTTATTAGCTTCTATCATCCCACAGCCTTATCATTATGTAAGCAGTAGGAGGTTTATAAAGTTGCTGCTGGAACTGAAGGGTTAACATCCACAGCTGGAGTTGAGGAGCAACAGAAATAAGACTATACAAAGACCATACATGAAGGGGAATTATTTTTCCCTTTTGATAAACCCTTTTTAAAGCTTTCTTCACTAACTTCCAATGTTTCAGGTTTAAAATATCCCACCCTTGCGGCTGAAACCAATAACAACATTTCTGTACAAGAGAAAAAACTTCCTCAAAAGCCGAGGATTTAATAGTTACACCGGTGCATTTTAATAAAGTTTTTAACACTCTAGAGTACTCTTCAAAGTTCGACTGCTGATTACCCATTACCCTGATGATTCCAAGGCTGAAGCTTACCTTTTATGTTTCTTTTTACTTTTAAAACTGCTCTCAGGAGCTCCTTGGTCCACGCACTGACTGAAAGAAAAGTTTCATTTTCAGAGCCCCATGTTGGGCGCCATATGTTGGCATTCAGGAACTGGGTGGGTGAAAACGGTGCCGCGGATGAGAAAGAAAGAATAAGACAAAGAGAAGAAAAACTGGGATCAGGGGACTCTCCGTCCGATCTGGAGAGAAGAGCCCAGCCACCTCATAAAGTGTGACTTTTATTTGGCTTTAGAACAAAGAAAATACGTGTGAGCATGTGCAAGGGCAATAGATACTTGACAGTTACATTTTACTGAAATCAACAAGTCTTAAAGGTCAATGACTCAGCTCTTTTACATTTCTGCAATTCACAGGCAAGCTCAGGATGTTTCCCCACCCAGCTCCTGTTAGCATGAGACTCCAGAACTTGTTTATTACATTCCAAGGTGACCTTTTTTCTTGTCAGTTGCCATGGCCTTTAATTGAAACTCCATCAATTACCGGTACAGGTTATTTCAGGATCCCACATTCCATTTATGCAGATTGATTGTCTGTATAGTGATTTTCCCTTACATTTGTAAAATAAGTTTGTGTTATGGTCAAATTCTGGCATATCTGATAGATTTTCCTGATGGACAATTAATTTTGATGATTTACATTTCTTAAGTTGGTCTGTAGCTTTAAAATGAAACTATTCCCATGAAAAGATTAATTATAAAGAATCTAAGCAAATACTATATAAAATAGATATAGATTCAATAGTATAATGAAATCATGATTAATTCGTATAAGTTCTACCAATTAAGTTATTCTGGATCATTTTGCTTGAAATGGGATATTACACATGAAGATAAGTCCTGTCTCCAGACTTTGAAATATCAAAAACAAAAATTGTCATAAGGACATTTTGTCTTTAGGTAATTTGAAGAGTATAAGAGATTCACTTTTTAGGATGATAGACTTAGGGAATAGTCATCACACAACTAAATTTAACAACCCCATATTTGGACCTGTGCACAATCATTGGTTTTCTCATCTCTATATGACTATATTGTTTTTTATTCTATAACCATAAAACATTAAAATAAACACATGATTTGTATGAATAGAATATGAGATGCTGTTAGTTTAAATACTTTTTTTCAATTAAGATAATGAAATATAATGAGAAAATACACCTTAAGATGTACAGAATGTGAATATTTAAGCAAATCTTTCATATAATCAGTAGAAAAAAGGAAACAGATACATGGAATAAGAAACTAGGTGCAAAAAGTGATGTTCTGTTTCCTACATGTAATCTTAGAGTCTTTGAGAAGGCGTTATACAACAGATCACCCTATAATGCAATACTATTATAATGCAGTAATAATAAATCTTGCCTTGCTCTTTTATTGGTTAATATATGGACCATGGAAGCTTTTTATAAAAATATATGTTTTAAATATACAAAGAAGATGTCAGTATTTTTGTATTTGATAAAATATCGATGTAGGTTTTGGCAGTATTTTTTGTTACAAACTGGAAAAGTAGAGTTGAGTGAGGTTGGACAGATTAAGGTAAGTGAAGTAATTGACTAAAGAAAAGTAATGGTTTTGTCATGTAACCTTGAAAAAGAATAAAGGATGCTGTTTCAAAACACACTGAGTCTTGAGAATTAGCTCTATTTTAAGAAGGAATGACCTACAACATGATTCAGTGTGGAGGGAATTAAAGTCAGGTGTTCTCTGAGTGATGGTGACTGGAGGAGAGTGTACGGCCATGGAAAGGATCCACTGCTGACATCACTGGCCTTGTCATATGATTGATTGGTTTCTGCATGGATTTCTTTGTTTTTTGGAGAAAAATTAATATTGAGGAGAACAAAGAAGCCAGAAGTGAAGCAAGTAAAAATAAACTCTAAGAGAAGAAAATTGATATATAAGGCTTACCATACATGCAATATACCTTAAACCTCCTGGGTGAGAGCATGCTGAATATAGTTAGAGGATGAAGTATATTAAGGAAAATCCTGAGATCAGAAGAAGTATTAATTGCAGCAAAGGTTGAGGTGTAGTTTAGTATGAAAATTTAAGAGATTTTATTTTATTTTATTTTTATTTATTTTTTTTTTTAAAGATTTTATTTATTTATTCATTTATCCCCCCCTTGCTGCTTGTGCTCGCTGGGTCAGCTAACCACGCCGTGCAGGCGGGCTTGCCTTCACCAGGAGGCCCCGGGAACCGAACCCGGGGCCTCCCATATGGTAAACGGGAGCCCTACTGATTGAGCCACAGCCGCTTCCCAAGAGATTTTAAACTTGATATTAAATTGGGTATTTCCTCTCACGTGGAATGGGGTGAAATCATTTGTGAAGAAAGAAGAGGACAAAAGTGAACATGGGTATTGGAAAAGTGGCAGTACAATTGACAGGAATATGTTTAGCACTATTGAAAGGAATATATTTCCTCAAAACATAAGGATTAATGAGCAACAACATGTATGGAATCATTCAAGAAATTTTTATTGAATGCCTTCTATGTGCCATCCCCTCTTCCGGGTGTTGGGAATATAGCAGTGAACAAAACAGGTACTAACCCGTTTTCTCCGTGCTTAAGTCTAAGCTCTAAATTTTCCTAGGGCAATTAATGTCGAGGAATGGATAAGACTGGATATCCAGGGCTCTCTTTGAACAGAAGTCCAGGAAATTTTTATGAAGGAACTTACTCCAAGGGAAAAGTGAATTAGGGCTCCCAAGATCTTTTCAAATAGCCATCAAGGATTTGGTCATCAAAAGGGTAGGAAAATTAAACTATAAAGGGAAGTCCATCTGTCATAATTTTCCTTGCCCATTTCACACTGCCTCATGTCACTGAGTTATACTAGTGTGTAAGAGGGCCTGTGGCCCACTCATCCTTCTGCACATTAATTTCTTTCTACTACATTTGACACAGAGAAATGATTATATTTAGAAGGTTTGATAGAGGTTTTGTTTTGTGCCATAAAATCATATATAAGTGAAATGTAGATTCATACTTGTAGAGATAAACCATATTTATATCAGGGACAGAAAGATCCATAGATGTCTATTCCTAATTTACATATTTTCCCCCTAAGGCACATATTGAAATATAAACAACAAATTTTGGATCCATTATAATTAATATAAGACCAGACATGTCAGTAACATTTCTACATTACAAACATATGGTTACAAATGCATTTTGCAAAAAAAATATTAAACTCTATTAAATGTCAGTTTGAGAAGTATAGTCTAACCAATGCACTTAGAAAGTTGGGTCCACATTCCACTTACACATGTAATTGATCTGTGTCCAATCATTGTGAATTTTTCTCTGCATTTTAACTCCCCTGAATCTCCATGGTGATAGGGAGGGTCAGAGGATAGGATATCACCATGCTCAAGTTCAGGTATATCTCCACGTGTTCTCTCTTCCACTATGCAAATTTCACAAAGATATGCTTATCTTTAAAACATAATGCATACAGCTACACAAATACATACAAAAAGTGCATTCAAATATTAATATTTTAAAGACATTACCAATACATATAGGCAAAGTTGTCCATTTCCCATCAACACATTGGATTTTCTTAGGCCCTTTCACTAGAAATCTGGGATTACAATCGTATTCTACAACTTCTCTGTGTCCATATTCTTCTTTTCTTGCCTCTTTAGCTTCCCCATTGGGAAGTTGAGGAGGTGGCCCACAAGATCTTACTTTCACTACAGAAGAAATACTGTATAAATTATGATGAAATGTCTATTTTACACTAAAAATCTAGCAAAAGTTTTTTCTTTTATTTATTACTTATTTTTAAATTTATAACAGTATTCTGAAAATATGAAAAAGAATGGCATTACATTCGTTCCAGTTTCCCAGTTTCATTACTTAGATTGAACTAGCATATGTATTGTATATTTAGGACTTTAAATGTTAAATAATATAGATAATTTGAAGATGTAGAGAGTAGCAAATATGGTTGTGTAAATTAAAATAATCTTCATAATCCATGGTAATATTTAGCATAATTAAAAAAAACGCATCATCACTTGAGGCAAGCAACTAATTATTACTTGAATTTAATCCATACCTGAGTTTTAATTGACTATAAGCTGATCGAATGCTGTTTAGACCCGCTCATGAAACTGGAGGTAAGGCCCATGCTATATAATACTCCAATATAATGGTAGCCGTGATAGTTAATTTTATGTGTCACCTTTGACAGGTTATTGTGTCCAGGTCAAACATTGGCCTAGATGTTGCTGTGGGTATATTTTTTAATAGAATTAGCATATACAATAAGGTGACTTTACATAAAGGATATTTCCAGTTGATAATTTGGGTGGCCTTCAACTAATCAATTGGAGACTTTAAACGTAAAAAAACTGAGGGTTCCAGGAGAAAGATGGGATTCTGCTTCAGGACTGCACCCTGTCCTTCTTCTAAGTTTCCAACCCAAGAAATTAGGAATTTAAAGACTTCATCAGAAAGGGACGATAAAAGCAGGAGAACATTGAAGAGAGAAAAAGAGTTAGAAGAAATGGGTTGTCTGCATGAAACACTCTTGTTTTGAAGGACAAATTCTATAATTTGCAGGCAACAGTGAATCCCACCTGCACAGCACTTTTTTAAAAAAAACTTCTACTTCACTTTTACCAAAATTTTCAGACTCTAGCCTGCCCTATGCAATTCAGACTTTTCAGTACTCACAATAATATATAAATCATAAATATATATACATACAAAGAGAGAGAGAGATAGAAAGACAGAGAGGTTTGTTGGTTGGTTCTGTTGGCAAACACTGACACAGAAAATGGGATTATAGGAAAAAGGGAATGAAACAAAAGAAGTCCCTCAATCATAGTGACCAAATATGTATCTCCGAATAATTCCAATATATATTTTAAGTAACAATTGGAGTTTAACGTCTTAAGTAATCTCAAGTAATTCTCAGTAAGGGAAACTGATATGTACAACCCTACCCATGTTCTTGCCAGTTATAACATTTCTGGCACAATATGTTAGATATTAGACACACTGAAAGGCCACAGAGAATGAAGGGGGTAAAAAGAGATCGATATCCCAAATTCTCATTCTTCTTTCAACAATTTTAAGATAAATATTCACCTTTACATGTTGGTGCCTGGGGAGACCATCCAAAATTGTAGTACTGAATTGAATCTGGCCCAAAAATTTAAAGTCTTATATATTTATATACCATTTTACAAATATTGGTATGTATTGTGAAAATTTTGATTTTTCCCACAATAAAAAATAAATTAATTAAAAAAAAAATTTAAAGTCTTGCTCTCCAGGAGAATTTCAACACATCTCCAACTTTATAACTATCTTTCTGAGGCTGAGCAAGTAAGGTGATGTCTAAATTTGGAACACTGCATCTTCATTCTAAAAAATATAAAATGATTTCATCAGAATATATAATCTATCATTGACAAATTAAATTTTATATATGTCATGTAAAAAGGAGGTGCTCTATGCTGCAAAAACAGAAGGGCATCAAATAAATCTTCTATCTTGAGAAAAACCTTACATTAAGTCTTTCTAAACTCTTAAGACAATACATGTGTCCTAAAAATATATTTGTAAAGTCAACTTGCTTACTTTGGATCTGAATTTATTGTTAATATTGAAGTGATTTAATATTAAGTCCTCATTTCTCATGGATTAATTTTTAAAATAAAATATTGGAATTTAAAAATTAGAATCATGTTAAGAAGAAATTATCCAAAAACCAATTATTAACATATAACCATAAAATTAGCTATAAATTAACTATTTAAAAGTTACATTAGGAAAAAAGTAACCAAGCAAATTTGCTTCCATTTTTGTTTTTATGTTGACTTTAACAATTTAGCTGAGAAGACCACCTTTGAATGAGAATCATTGTAATTCCTCCCCTAAAATTCTGTTCCAATAGACCACATAACAATTATTTTACCTGTACATGTGTTTGCTTATATACTTTCTGCTCATTACATATGAATTATTTTCTCACCATGTTGTGGTAAAAACTGATTTAAAAAAATGATCCTGGTTGTTGAGTATTTCCAACAACTATGTTTGTATAAAGACAATAATTTATGAAATGTGATTAAAAGACAAGTTTGAATGAACATATCTGTAATTAGAGATATTTGTCTTTGTCCAAATGTGAAACTCATAAATCCTAGCATAGATTCTGTAATGCTTTCTTCCATTTTTTAATTCTTATTATAAACTATAAATTGATAGGAACATAGATTTCTTTAAGTGGTTTATGATAATTTTTTGAAACCTCTCAACAAAGAATAGAAGCCATAATATGTGTGATTTAAACTTAAATATTAGCCAAACTTCATTCAGTTTTCTGCAAATTACTGAAGGAAACATATTTAAAAAAAAAAAACAGTATGTTATCCTTTGTTCATTCAATCATTGAGGGAAACCGTGTTGTCCATTTCTAACAATGTGTTCACATGGTAATCAACGTGGATTAAATTTGCAAAAGTTAAACATTGAACCAAATCGGTTTTTACTGCTGTCTCCTGTCACTCCAACTTCCTCTCCTTCATAGTTTTCTCTCATGTTTGACAGCATTGGAATGGCCAAGGAAATAATGTGTCAGGATTTGGCAATCTTTTTTCAAGTAGGCATATGCTTCTGGCTTCATAAACCCTAGATCTCCCTCTCATCACATGGGGAAAAAATGCAGATTCATCTTAAAAGCTTCTCCCTTAGAACAAAATCCTGGCTCTTTATGATCCAGCCTTGTCTATGCTTGCAATATAATTTTGAGCATCCTTCCCTTTGTCAATTCAGATTCAGATGTTTTTTACCTTTGAATTTTTATAAAATAGGTCAAATTCAGTACTGCTCAAGTTGTTACATAGATCCCTCCCTCTACCCTGAATGGTTTTTCTAATCTTCGTTACATGGATGCCTTCTTAGGTAAAATAGAGCCCTCAGCCCACTCCTACTTTCTATCTAAATTCATTGCTTCTTTTTTTTTTTTTTTAACCCAGTGATATATAAAAGAGAAAAAAATTATATTTATCCTTGATTCATTATTGCTTTTAATTTACTGTTTTTTTCCCCACACTCCTATATTGAAATGTATGATCTGTAAATCAAGCCCATCTTTGAATTTTTCATCATTTCTGGCACTTAATAAGTATTTATTCATGGTCTGAATGAATCATATTTCAATTAGCCTTCGATATTTCTAAGCAAGTCTGCCTCATTTCTATAACAAACTTCCTGTTCTTTCCTCTGCAGACTCTAATTTAAATTTTTCACCAAGTGTTTCTTCTACCTCCACCCCCTATGTACCACTCACTCTCAGATAACCTTGTCCCATATTTTATGGAGAAATAGAAACTATCAGTTTCTATTCATTACTGCATGAGATTTATGCACCCATTTTCCTTCCTTCCTCCTGCTAAAAAGTAGGAAGTTGCCTTGCAGCCACCAAAGCTCTGACTTTTCACAGGGGCTCTGCTTCCCTTTCTCTTCCTCTCTCATGAGGAAATAGCTACCTCATATATTCAGTCTTTCCATGCTTTCCTCTCTACTGTGGCCTTATCTTCATTATTCAGTATGCTTTTATGTCTCCCATCTTTAAAAAAGAAAACCTCTTTCAAGGCATAATTTCTTCCAAGTATTTTCTGCACTTTCTATTTCCTGTCACAGCAAAATTTTTAAAACAGTTATGTCCACAAGCCAGTTATCATTGGCCTCTAGGTTGCCAAATCCTCCACATTTTTACCATCTTCTAACCGAACGTATGAGTGGAATTAGACATATTGATCATTACAATTATTACACAATTGTAATTAGGTTCCATTTTCCTTGAGCCTACGTGGTTTGCACTGTGCCAAGACCTTTACATGGATTATTTGTCCTAATAACAATTACAATCATTTGTTACATCAGAACATTTTTGAGTATTAAAACATTTTACAGATAAGGAAAATTCAACAAATCTTCAAAGAGGATAGATGTGCTGCCCAAAGACACATGGTTAGTAAATGGGGGCACTGGAAAGAGATTCTAAGCAGGCTCACTCCAAAGGCTGCACTCTTAATCAGTCTGGTATACTTCCTCTTTAAATGTTTCCTTCTCTCCTCATCTATGAAAACATTCTTTTCAGCAATTCTGAGGTGCAAGCCCCCTGTCTAGTCCTGGGAAACAATAACAAATTGTCTAAGGAACTTGTCAATGTCTGAAAAAAGAAGAGCTCCTGGCCAGATCTGCAGAAATTAATACTCAAGGGTAATGTGCTAATCAGAAATTCAGGAGGAAAATAACTGAGGAAGTTTAATAATCCATAATTTTGGTAATGGGTCATCAGTTTTAATTCATTTGAAAGTTTGCATTGGAATTATTTGAAAATGATTTATATTTTGACCACAAATCTTGAATGTATGTGCCCCACAAGACTCATTGCTTTAACGTAGTGCATTAAAGATAGATTATTATCTTTGGGCTTCAAAATACAATCCCTTTCCTGGTCACAGTATATAAGAATACACCTTGTATTTGATCATTCTTCTTTAAAAGCCTCGTTAGATAATTCAAATCTGAAATAAAGAGCACACAATTGTTTTTAAAATTTTCTGAAAAATGAGTAGCTGAAATAAAAGTACTTATAGACATGTGGGAGTACTGGATCAGCTATCATCACCACATACTATGGAGCCTGTGGTGCTTCTGTCTCTGCTTTCATATCCATCATTGCATTATATAGTCCAGCTTGTCATTGAGCTTAAACCAGGAAGCTTTACTTCCGATTCTGGCATTCTCAAATACTGGCATATCACAAGATTCTGAGGCATAATAAAATTATGTTTGTTCTAATGTCATTAATGGACAATTGAGATATCCTTCTGATAACAGAAAGTTTTGACATTTAGAATGTGCTGATTAATTAATTACCTTTTAAAAGTAATCTTAGAAGGCAAGTGATAAGCTCTTTTCCTGAATACTTACTAAAAATGAAAAATTTATTCCTATGTTCAACATTATTCTCTAGTATTAAAACATTGGGAAATATATTATCATTTCTGTCAAATCTAGTTCCTTTTTTAAGCTTGTCATATGCTGGTAATAAAATAGGACATACAATGTGTATATTTCATTTTTCAGGAAAGTAGAATGATATATTTAAAATTCAGAGGTAATATAACTGTGAGCAGTTATGACATACACACTAGAGGAACTGGATTAATTTGATGAAAAAAGCAATGTATTAATCAACATTTTCCTTTCATAATAAGAAAGTTTTATAAAAGATAATTGATCACAAATTCATATAAAATGTGTTGACATGGGGCAACTTTAGTCATTTTTCTATAACCAGAACCCATAATCACTGGAAATTTCAAGAAGAGAAAAGAAAATTAAATAGTAAGAATTGAATATTATACTTCAAAAATATCACTGAGTGGTTTTTGGATAATAATGTTAGTCCATGAGGTAAAATAAGCCAATTGTTCTTAGAAAATCTTCAAAACCATCTAGGTCATGGAGAGAGAAAACCATTTTTAAATATATATATATATGTTTATATATATATATATATGCGCACACACACACAAAGACATACAATTTATCAAGGAGTTATATTTATCTTTTCAAATGGAAATGCATAACTTCCCCCAAGAAGAATTATGTTAATGGAAACTTTTGTACAACTACCATGAGAAGAATGAATAATTATGTATCATATTACTTACTAATGTATGTGGGTTGAGTTGACCATCCAATTTGCAAATATGTAATTGATCCTGATGTTTTACCTTCTAGTGTTATATATCCTAGTTTAAAACTATATTGTGTGCTTTTATTTAAGGGATATATATAATCATATTCAGTAAAAAAAAATATTCTCAATATATATCTCTGATTTTGAACATGTTTCTAAAAGGGAGAAAACACAAGCATATGTTCAATATACATGATTGTAAAAATAAAAAGACAAATGACATTAAAATCTAATTACACAATAAATAAATTTACACAGTTCTCAAACAGCCAGAAATTTGAAGAGGCTGTAACAAATCCTCACTCATTCAGTGAAGTCAAAACTTTAATACTGAAGCCAGATAAAAAACTCAAAAGAAAAGAAATTTATAGGCTGATAATTCTTATGAGTATAGATGTAGAAATCCTCAACAAATACTAGCAAACTGAATCTGACAGCACATTAAAATGATTCTACACCATGACTAAGTGGGGTTTATCCCAGGAATGTAAGGGTAATTTAACATAAGAAAATCAATCTACATAACACATCACATTAATAGAATGAAAGTGTAAAAAACACATATGACAAGCTCCACTGACACAGAAAAGGAATTTAACTAAGTTAAACACCATTTCTTTATAAAAAACTCTCAGAAAACTAGGAACATTTGGAAATTTCTTCAACATGACAAAAGATATGTATGAGAAACCCACAGGTAATATCATTCTGAATGGTAAAAGAATGAAAGCTATTACACTTAGAACAGGAACAAGAGAAGGATACTGGTTTCACCACTGCTATTCAGCATTATACTGAAAGTACAAGCCAGAGCAATTAGGCAAGAAAAAGAAATGAAAACACCCAGTTTTAGAGATGACACTATCTTATATATAGAAAATCCCCCCAAATATACAAGAAGGCTACCAGAGCTTATAAATGTTTTTGAGAAAGTGGCAGGAAACAAGATCCATTTGCAAAAATCAGTGATGTTTCTATTTCCCAGCAATGAACAATCCAAAAATGATATTGAGGATACATCTCCATTTAAAATAGGAACTAAAAGAATAAAATGTCAATGAATTAATCAACACAAGGATGTAGATATTTGTACTTGGAATTTTAAAAAAACATTGGTGAAAAAAATTAAAAGACTAAATAAATGAAAGAAATTCTGTGTTCATGAATTGGAAGACTAAATATTTAGAAGTCAGTTCTTCCCAAATCAGTTTACATATTTGACGAAATTCCAACCAAAATTCTACCATCCTTTTCAGAAGGTGGAAAAGTCAGTCATCATATTCTTATGGAAGGGACCCAAATAAGTCAAAACAAACTTGAAAATTATTAACAAAATTAGAAAGCCCACACTTCCCAGTTTTACAGCTTATACAAGACTACAGTAAGCAAAATAGCCTGCTAATGGCATAAGGAAAGACTTCTGGACTTGAGAGTTCAGAATAAAGGCAAACTTCAGCGATATTGTGGGTTCAGTCCCAGACCACCATAATAAATCAAATATCACAATAAAGTGTGTCACACAAAAGGTTTAGTATCCCAATAAACATAAAAGTTATCTTTACAGTTTACATTGTAGTCTATTAAATGTGCAATAGCATATGTCTAAAAATAAATTTATATAACAATAAATATGTCATTGTTAAAAAATATGTATTAGGAGCCACTCGTACTTTTAAAATTGCACTAATATAATTTCCAGAAACAGGGTGCCACAAAATTTTAATTCACAAACAATGCAATATATACAAAGCACAAGAAAGTGAAGTGCAAAAACAGAGGTATGCCTGTACAACCTCTTATCTATGTTCAATTGATTTTTGACAAGGTTGTCAAGACCACAAAATGGAGAAATAATTGTCTCTTCAGCAAATGGTGCTGACAAAACTAAACATCAACATGCAAAACAATGTATTTTGACCCTGACCATACACGATATACAAAAATTATCCCAAAATAAATCAAATACCTAGATATAAAAGTCAAAACAATAAAACTCTTGGAAGGTAACATAGGAGCAAATCTTTATGAACTTTGATATAGCAATAGATTTTTAGATATGGTGCCAAAACATGAGTAAGACAAGAAAACAGATTAATTCAACTTTATCAGATCAAAAACTTCTGTGCATCAAAGGACAATAACAAGAAAGTGATAAAGCAAAGTATAGAATGGGAGAAAATAGTTGTAAATCATATATCTGATAAGGGTTTACTATCCAGAATACATAAAGAACTCCTATAACTCAACAATAAAAATACCAAAAAAACAAATTTTAATGGAAAAAGTACTTTAACAAACATTTTTACAAAGAGAATATACAAATGATCAATAAGCATATTCAAAGATGTTCGATATCTTTAGCCATTAAGGAAATGCTAATCAAACCCACAATGAGATATCACTTTATACCCACAAAATGACTATTATTAAAACACACACACACAATATAAGCAATAACAAGTGTTGAAAAGGATACACAGAAATTGGGTCCCTAGTGCCTTGCTGATGGAAAGCAAATTACTAAAATCACTGTGGAAATCAATAGAGTAGTTCCTCAAAAGTTTAAAGGTAGAATTAGCATAAGACCTGTTAATTCCACTCTTGGTTTTATACACAAAGCAATTGAAAACAGGGGCTCAAAGAGGTATTTGTACTCCAATGTTCATAGTTTTTTATTCACAGTAGCCCAAACATGGAAACTGTCCAAATGTCCACTGGCAAATGAATGAATAAGCAAAATGCTTTATATATATACAAAGTGGAATATTTTCTGGCCATAAGAAAGAATGAAATTCTGAAGCATGCAATATGGAGGAAACTTGAAAGCATTATTTTAAGTGAAATAAGCAAGGCACATATAAGGACAAATACTGTGTGATTTTACTTATATGAAAATCTAGTTTTAGCCTATCCATAAAAACACAAAGTATATTAAAAGTTACCAGGGGAGAAGGGGAAGGAAGAAATTGGAATTATTGCTTGGAGAGTATAGAGTATTTGTCAGTTTTCAAAATTTTAAAATAAAGAAAAAAATGAGGAAAAGAAGACAAAAATAGATGACAAAAGTGCAATATAAATAACAAAATGAAAGACTTAAACATTACTATAAAATAATCACATTAGGGAAGCGGCTGTGGCTCAATCAGTAGGGCTCCCGTTTACCATATGGGAGGCCCCAGGTTCGGTCCCGGGGCCTCCTGGTGAGGGCAAGCCCGCCCGCATGGCGTGGTTAGCTGACCCAGTGAGCACAAGCGGCAAGGGGGGGATAAATGAATAAATAAATAAAATCTTTTAAAAAATAAAATAAAATAAAATAAATAAAATAATCACATTAAACATAAATGTTCTAGTCACCACAACTAAAAGGCAGAAATATTCAGACTGAGAAAAATAAATGTACTTTAAATATAAAAACATAAATAGATCAAAAGTGAAAGAATGGGAAACATAATAAAATAAACATTGAGTGTCTATATGAATATCACATAAAGTAGATTTCAGTGAAGGTAGTAAAAACAAGATGAGAGGGGGGGTTTTGTAATATAAAAAGTAGTCAATTTAGCCAGGGGACTTACATATTCTACATATTTACACATATGGCAACAGAAACCTACAGAATTCTGAGATATTATCTTTACTCTTGAACAGTTGACTCCTATAAAAATTAATACACTGATTCAAAGAAAAAATTAACTGCTTATTTTAAAGGACTTTAAGAATTAAAATGATTGATAAAATATATAACAAATGAGATATAAAAGAGAGATATGATTACATTGACCAAAAGGGTATGGACCCTATCCAAATTTATTGTGGACAACCTCTCCTCTTTCACTGTATTCAAAATCCTTGTTACATTGATATTGAACTTCTTTATTCTCATTATAAATGCTCTTACAAGCTACAGCAACTCTATTTTTAATTTGTGGTGACTCACAGGGAATATTTAAAGAGTAATGAGTAAATTACAAAATATTAATAATGAATTGAAGTTCTGTGACCAATACATAGTCTTATAAAAACACAAATTATATTTCCACTAGGTAACTTTGTCAGCCAAATAAAATAAATATTCTGTTTTTGCATGAGGCCTTGACAAATAATTTATCTGTTATTCTTAACATTCATTTTTGATGGCAGTTAAATTTTATTAAAATTATGTTGCTAATTTTTATTTGGTTTGTGGTGAGTTAGTCCTCTTAAAGTAAATAGTGGCAAGTAACATTGTGTATGTAAAAAATTGAATATAGATATAGGTTTACGGTGATAAGTATTTTTACTAAAAAGCTGCAAAAATCATATATTTTCTACCTATCTATAACAGAAGAATTATTGATGGAACAGTTTGTCAAAGAAATTAATTTAACTCTTTGTCATTACATCTCTCAAAAGTAACTGACCCTGCTTTTGTGACTTTACCATCCATCTAGTTTTTTGGTTCCCCCACAATAAAAAACTGGATGTGGTTTTTGACACCATCTTCTCTCATACATCTTAATCTGTGATTATGGCAACAATAACTACTTTCCCTGGTCATGGTCCTTTCATCATGTTGCTTTATTGCTCCACTTCAAGTCTTTTACTGAATCCCATATCAGCATGTGCAAAAGCCAAAGTCTTCCACATGGTGTATATAGCAACTCAGAACATTGTAATGGCCTATCTCCAATCCATCACTGACTCTTCCCTGCTTGCAGCCTAACCTAGGGTACCAGGGAACAATAACCAACCATCAGCAGAGCTTTATGTTCATGGGAGCCTCACTGCATTTACACCTTATGACTCATGGTATGCACTTCTCCTCCACATCTTCAATCTAAAAATTCGTACTTTTAAGACTAAGCTTAACCATTTAAGTCATATCATCAAGATGTATTATTTAAGACATATCATCAAAGCAACTTTTAACCTTCAAGACATATCATTGCCATTACAGAAAGTTTTCATTAACAACAGATATCTACTTGTAAGAATGTAAAACCTTTCCATGTGCCTCATGGAACATGGTGTGAATATTATACTGAATAAAAATATTAATTCATCATTACTGACCTTAAGAACATACTTTGTTTGAAGGGCTCTTTTAAAAATGCTTGCCTTTCACCATGTGTAGATTAGAATAAGTATAAAAATTTGAAAATTTTGAATTATGTTAAAAAATTAATATGGCAGAAATTTCTGCCATACTATCAGTAAAATGAAGTATGGATCTAAGTTTGGTAATTTGACTGTAATATTTCATTACAAGAACCAAAATCATCAGATTGGCCATGATGCACAGTTCAATAATATTATGACTAAAGAGATCTTCACTTATATTTTATTACATATATAACTTTTTAAGGAAAAACTATGTTTAGGGGTTTCAATTAAGTTTACCAAGTATTTATCATAAATTCACAGCAAAAATACAAAACAAGGCCACTTCTTAGTTGAGTCAATTAAAAGTTGAATGTCATAATGATGCATCAGTGGAAACAATTAATAAATGTCAGGTTTTTCAAATTAAAAACATATTATTCTGGAAGCCAATACTATAATATGATATATCGCAGTACAAATGCATAGCATTCTACTTCAGCCTGTAGGAGCTAACTTCAATGTAATTATAAATGGTTAAGAGATTGGACTTTGTTGTCAGATAACCTATATTTGAACTTTATATCTATCATTTGTGCTTTGGTAACCTAGAGTATGTAATTTAACCTTTTTGCACCTCAGTTTCTTTAAATATAAAAGAGAGAATTTGATTTTACATAAATCAAGGATTTGTTTTTGGAAAAAAAACACAAAGAGACTTCAAGACTTTACCCCTCCTCAAAGGGGTACATGGAGAGGACAAGTACAAGGGCTTACTGGGTGGACACGTGAAGAAGCACAGCTTTGGGTGCTGTGGGAGTAGCACCTAGTGACCTTCCTGATCCACCCTCCCTACAACATTTGGAACTGGTCTGTCCACGCTTTGTGGGTCCCTATACTTGTTCTGCCTGGGAGAGACTGACTTGGGAAACTCCTTTCAGACATGTCTTAATCCCAGAATTGTCTTAAGACAACAAGGAAAGAAGTGTAAGAAACTATTGAAGCAGATGGCCTGGGACAAACATTAACTCCTTTAAACAACTGGAAGAGGGAGAATGTCTCTCAGCTGGGAAATAGAAGGGTCATTCAAACTTTTGTAAATAGGAGAATTCCAAAGTAACTAGTAAGCAGAAGTCCAGGACAAGACACAGTGCCAGAAAAGACAGGATGGACTCCAAACTGAGCATTGACCTTGGACAGACTTTCCTGATAGGATGACTGATATAAGAAAATCTTTCTCATATCATTAGCTTGTTACACTATCAAGAAATTGATTGCTCAGGGAATGAATCCCAGAGATAACACATTAAAATATTGAAAATGACAGTATGCAACAAAAGAGTACAAGATAACAAAGAAATAGGGAATGATGGCCCATCTAAAACAAGAGGATAAAAATTCAGAAAATACAAATGAAGAAGATCAAACTTTGGACATTCCAAAGACTTAAAAAAATGATACTGCCCTTTAGCACTTTGGTATACATCAGCTTCTGAAGGGCTTCAAACAAGATACAAGCCTCTGAAGCCATTAGGTTATGGCTTAATTTGACTAAACACCACCAGATACCCCTCACTGCATGGTCTTCTGGCTCCTGGTCAACTTGAACAGATGATGAGTAGGTACAGATCTCAGACTCATCTGCCAATGGTTCAGTTTCAGCTCTGGGGCCTTCCTAATTTTCTACCAAAGTGTTAATGGGGGGCTCCTGCCCCCTACCCAGAGTATGTGCCTGTTGTGAAACAACAATAGCCCTAGAGTTAAGATAGAAACGAGAGGAACTGCAGAGAAACCTGCAATAGTCCCTAATGGTGACGGTGCTTATTTATTGCCTAGAAAAGCAAAGAAGTGGGTGCTTAAGTTGAAAGAGGAAGATGCTGAGCTAGGCTACAAATATTCAAAGAAGCAATGGAAGAGGCAAGAGAGCAACAATGAGAAGTCCTTGGATCTGGAACCAAAAGTTGTCATGGGGCAGAGGGTGAAGAAAAAAAACAAGAAGAGCAAAACTAAGATATAATGTGGCATAATGGATCATGATGATGATAAGACCAAAAGAAAACCACCAAAAAAGGAGAAATGCAAATATGAAAAACAGACAAAGAATCTCAAGTCTCCTAAAGCACAGGCAGGGAAATAATGGACCATTCAGAACTGTAGTCCTCCAAAATGTTGTCCTGAAAGAAGCAGCCTTGCTAAAGGTTAAAAAAAAAAAAAAAAAGAAAAGAAAAAGAGGGTGGAGGCATTTGTTCAAAAGATAGACCCAGTTCCTCCTCAGAGCCTGAGTCTTCTAATGAATCATCCAGTGATAGTCTCAGCAATGTCATTTTGGAGGTCAGAAAGTCGTTCTAGAAAGTATTGATTGAGCTATCAAAGGAAGGGACCCTGATTGCAAAACACACCTGCAAACAAACTGGCTGCAAATACTGGCTTTAACCTTACGCCCATTAAGGGCAATACAAGAAAAACACCATCTTCTAGTTCAGACTCCAGTGCAGAGTCAAATGACCAATGGGTGATGCCCAAGGGCACCATGCTATATACTGCAGGTTTCTTAAAGACAGTAGACCACTTTGCAGGGAGTGGTTGTCCAGGACTCAGACCGTCTCACAGACTCCAAATGTTACCGGATAGAAGCACTCAGACTCAAATGGTGGCAGAAAGGCTCTTGATCCACCTCCCAATTTATCTGTCCCCACCAATTTGGGAAGAGGATGAGATAGAGGAGAGGACCTTCTTTCTAATAGGGGATCCAGGAGTCGGGAATGCAAGGGGGAAGTCGAGGACAAGGGCTAATCATTCTTTATGTTTTAAACAGAAACTGTGAATATCAGACGCATCAGCAATTAAATTACTTGCTAACAAACTCGTCTACTATTATTCAGAATCCAGTAGAGTTACACAGAAGGACTACTGTCAGTTACCTCTGTTAGCAGCTGCCCCTCACATTGAAGAAAAGTTTGCATTTAAGCTTTTGGAACTAACATCTCATTACTTTCCTGATGTTTCTGACTACAAGGAAGGAAAAATATTAAACCACAATCCAGAGACCCAGTCAAGCCATTTGATGACCGCAGCCTGGGCCAACATTACGGCTGCAGCCACAAGAAGACAGCCTCATTCTGAAAAACCCAGCTAAATCACCCTCAGATTCCTGACCCATAGAAACTGTCGGTTAATAAAGGTTTGCTGTTTTAAGCCACTTTATTTTGGGGCAAAATTTTATAAAACATTAAATAACTAAATATAGGTTTTAGATGGTATTATTCATACCCAGTCTTTTAATTCGGGATATTTGGAGAATTGTGTCATTTACTATATTATTACCCATATATACATTCATATATATATTTGAATATTGAAACAATTAAAAGAGTGTTTAGTATACAAAAATTTGTTTTTGAGCCTACTTTGAATTGCTATTTAAACACACTGGCCTTCTGTCTGTCTCCTAACAAGCCAAGCTTATTCTTATCCTTTGCTCTTTCTATTCCTTGCCTTAAATGATTCCCATCCTCCACCCCAGATTTTCACACTGATGCTTATCACCATCAGTCACCACCTCAGAAATATTTTCACTGAAGATCCTAAAAGTGCTAATGAATGAACATTTCTGCTCTCTAGGTTGGTTTTCATGATATTTGTCGGTAATTGTATTTTTTTTCCCCTTCATATGTTCTGTGTGATTCTAGACACTTCCATGACAAAAATCTCCCTCCATTATGCTGATAACGTCCTCTGTGGAATCCAAACCTAAATGTCTAACTGCACCTTCACACGGAGTAAGTTCACATGTTTAATTCACATGTAAATTTGAATTTTTATATATCAGACTATCTCAGCATTGTTGTTGCCAATATTCTTACCTCTTGTGTTCAACATTTAATTTGTGACTCAAGAAACCCATGACAAAATCCTGGAAATTTAATCCATGTGTTTTCCTCATCAACACTCTAACATTGTCAGACATCATACCCTGTAAAGTTTTAATTTAATTATCACTTATGTATCTCCTCCTCTCCATACCAGCTGTCACTGTGCATATTCAGGTCCTAGAGGCGTTGCAATACTCTTTCAACTTGTCTTAAATTCATACTCTATTCTGCAATAATAAATTTTAATATGTCTGTATTACCAACAAGTAATATAGTTATATTAGGGGTAATAGATCAGAAAAAATATATGAATACCTAAACAGAATTTTAAAATAAAATATGTTTAATTGTGTGATACTAAGAATTGACACATCTCAAATGAACATCAAACGTGTTCATTTATATATTTTTTCATTTCATTTGTTATTTCTATTATATTTTCATATACCCATTGCAGTCTAATTGCATGTAGTTGCTTATATTTTGCTTCATCGTATAGCTGAACTTAAAATCAGCCTTGAAGTCAAAGCTGTAAGACATAAATAATAAGAGTTTAACTAAGAGACCACAAAATGATATAGGGAAATTTTTGCTCATTTAATGAAATGTAGATTGCTTTCTAGTAATCACATGCAAGCAATTGATGTAAATCCCTGGATAACACTTAATTCTCTAAACTCCTGAGTTTCTTTAAAATAAATGGTGGTAATAAAACATTGCCAAGGGCATTTACCTCAATTAAAGACATGATATTAGAGACTGTCCAGAAGTGTAGGGCCATATTTTTTCTTCTATTAGAAAAATCAAATAGAAATTTGAAGCAATAATAACAATTCAAGATTGGCACAGTATGAATTGAATCAATAGAAAATCCAGTGTGTATGGGAATAAAAGCTATTGGAACAAAAGTAACTTTTATTTTTCAGGTTTTGATACATCTACTTAACCCTAGAAATATGTTCTGGTAGACGTTCCCAAATTGAACAAAGACACCACAATTTTGGTAATTCATCCTCAAATAAAACTCTGCAAGTTAGAAGTCTATGGCCAGATGGAAGTAAGTTTGAATATTTTGTTCTTTTCAGGGATGGACAGATTGTGAATAAAGTAAGTTTCTGGGTGATGAAAGTATTCTATATCTTGCTTTGTATGTTGATTCTCATGGGTGCATAAAAGTATTAGACCACATCAAACTGAACAATAAAGATGTGTACATTTTATTGCATATTAATTGTACCTCATTAAAAAAGGGGGAAAAAAAAACAAATATCAGAATCAAATGGATTCCTTTTAACAAATGCTATCAAATAAAAGCTAGATAATCTAAGGCAATAAGACTGTATCCCTCTTGCATAAGCAACATAAATCACAGGAAAATAAAAGATGTCAAACAAAATCATACTTCAAATATGAAACAATCATAAAATCTGAGATTATTTTTTGAGCATTGAATTGGATCTTATACAACCTTCATGCATAAAATGAGTATGAAAATAGTATTCTTTAGTAGTCTTGATTTGATATTTTCCTTCATCTCCAAAGTCCTTCGTACTTCATGATCACTTAGGGTGTAGTAGAAATTGATTCCCGCAGCAACGGGGAAGGCTGGTTTATATTTGTTTTCATCATATAAATTTCCACATTTTATTTCTGGAAAATCACAAGTTCTCTTTCGGAGAAAAGTAAACAACCTAATTTAATGAATAATTACACAATATTTTTCTAATCACATTGATAAATATATTATTGAATCTAGCTTAATTTTTCCACTTATATTAGTAATTTGAAGATTAGGAAATTCTATAATGAAGATTCAAAGGTATTTGAGGAGGTCATTTTGGAGTCACAGAATGGTAAATATCTTAGAAATATTTCTGAGATTAAAATCATGCAGAACAGTGTAAACACTAAAGAAGAGAATAAAAGTTGTTATGTCCAGTAGACCTCCTTGGTCTAAGAAACAGACCAAGAGAAGGCTGATTTCAGCTCTCTATTCACTTCCTGAACTCTCCTTTCCTTTGCCTTTCACATTTAAAGTGAAGACAATTTAAATATAAATAATTCATGAAAAAAATCTGTCATAACAACAAAAAAAATCACCAAGACCGAGCTAGTAATTTGTGATAAATGTAATCTAGAAATATGTTTGTAGATCTATAGGTGTGTGGAAAATATGAAAAAATTTTGCAATTATTCTTAAAGTTTTCCAAAAAGTGGGTAAATATCATGATTCCTTTTTTTTTTCATTCATTTTTATAGAACCTTTGAGAAAGTTGGTTGATTTTCTTCTAAGAGCAACACATTACCTCAACAGAGGACTGTTTTTCTTTAACTTTTTCTGTTAATTTGTATTTTTACATATTTTAATCTTGAATAAAAAGGACATAATAGTTCAACTAATCACTGCTCATTATATGTGAATTGGAGGACAAGGGTGCTTTTAACTGGGACGTTTAGGACTAGAGGAGAAGTTTGTTGGTGGTGGTGGTGGTAGTGGCAGTGAAGGGAATTGTTGGTTACTGTTGACAGTGAAGGGAGTTGCGCAAATAGATGAAAAACCTACTAAACCCAGCATGCAAAAAGTTTTGTAAATGAATTCCTCCAGTAAATTAAGAATATGGAACACTGATACATATTGCATTCACGCATGGAATTTAAGGACAGATCCTAAAACTCACCAGAGTTTTCATTTAAAATAATTTGGAAATGAGAGGACTAGGTTAAAAAAGAAAGTTATTGACTTTTAAAATAATATCATAATAATTTATATTTTAAACAAAGGAGGTGATTAAAAAATTTCCTTTTAACATTTAATTCAAAAAATTGTATTAAAATTTAATAGAAATTCACTAAAAGATAATTATATATTCAAATTTTTTGTTAGAAGAGATATTTCGTTTTACACATTGCTAATTCCTTAAAAGAATTGCATGAGTCTTCCAAGTTCTATAGACAGAAATCAGGAGAGTAAGTGTGGGAATGGATACTAAGGGTATGGAATAATGGTGGAAGGAATATAAAGCTGGATCACACTGAATTTATTGACATTGGCCCACTAAGAAGAAATTCTGTATTCAACACTATAGCTTAAGGGGTTAGAAGGGCCTCTAAATGTTTATTCGTGTGGCTGACTGAAATGGATCAAAAGATGGCCTAGCATGCCTGAGGTTAAGATTCCCTGGCATACAGTAGAAGAGGGAATTCAAAGGCTTAGAGAGATGGAATGCTAGAATGGATTTACCATTTGAAACTTGCCCACCCACCACAGGAATGTCCAGAGGACACACCTTTAACCAGGACTGTGAGGAATAAATTTGTGAGACTAACTCTATATTCCCTGAAGAGCTCTGTGGTTGCTCTTCTCTGTAGTTCAGATATTACTGTAGGGAATACTGTAATGGAATTAGAATCCTTAAACATTATGGGGATGATCAGACTTTGGTCCGGTAAGTCAAGTACGTGCAGTTAATTGCCAAAGACAAGGGGGGCATGGCTACCACAATGAAAGGCAGATTCAAAGCAGCAATCAAAATAGTCTGAGTCACATACAGTTATGGCACTGCTAATAGTTCATGGAGTACCTAGAAGTGAAAAAGATGGGCAGTCTACTTAATTTCTTCTAGATCTGTGTAACCGTTGGGGAATTTGATGTAATTATGAATTCCAAAAATATAATTGAATCATGATTGTAAACTGATCTGTTAATCTGGGCATGATTAGGTTAGGATTAGGGCATTGAGCACCACCACTTGGTGCGTGGGGAAGTTGCCGCTTTGTTTTCGGGCCTGAGGGTGATCAGCCCTGCTGCAGCCCGGGGGGCGACACTGGCTAGTTGTGGACCGTCCGGCGTGCACTCCGGGAACGGCGGGGGGGTGAAGAAGTTGTCAGGAGAGCGCAGGCCCAGCTCCCTGGTCTTCACGGGGGGTAAGGAGAAGTTGTCACAGGGTCGCCGTTTGGTGCCCTGTGGTCTCCCTGACAGTACTAAATGAAGAGACACCACTCACTTGCTTGCTGGAAGGTAAGACCTTTATTCAGGGAGAGCTGCGCAGTTTTATAGGCAGAGTTGGGCGGGGGTGAGCGTGTTGTCTTCTGATAGGGCGAAGCTGTTGCTGGGTGTGGAGGGAAGATTCGGGAGGGAGGGGGGAGGCTAGAGGAGAAGGCCAACATGTCCAAATAAGGTTATGGCTGTGAGGGAATGCTGTGATAGGCTGAGAGAAATGGGGAAGTTGGGTCCGGGAAGAAGGTGGGGCGTAGTGCCCCGCAAACGCCTGAGGCAAGGTTTGGCTTGGGTAAACATTACCTCAGGAAGTGAATATAAAAGGCAAGGCAAAGGACAGTTGAAGCAGTCTTTTGAGAAGCAGTTTTGATGTTGGAAAGAAGGCCCTAGGAGAAGAGAAGCAAGCCGTTAGCCTGATCGTCTACAGCTAAACTTGTGAGTAAACAGGAGCTAAGCCTGGAGAGAAACGCAGCCCCCGGAAGAGAGGAACCGCAGAAGACTGAACCCTGGCAAACGCCAGCAGCTGCCTTCTCTAACATGTGGCAATGGACTGTGGTGAGAGAAGAAACTTAACGGTTTCTGGCCTGGTATCTGTGGACTTCTACCCCAAATAAATACCCTTATAAAGACCAACCCATTTTTGGTATTTCACATTAGCACCCCTTTGGCTGACTAATACAATCTGTATAAGCAGAAGAGTTCTAGGTCAAATGAACAAAACCCTAACTCAAATTAAAGAAGCAGAGAATCATGGCCCCTTAATAAATTCCCACACTTGAGACAGATTACAGACCCAGAGCCCCTTGAATGAGGAGAAGGCCAGGTCCCCTTGGGGAAGGATTGTATTAAACTGCCAAAAATCTATATTGTTAATCTTCCTCCCACCTTTCCCCGGGAGACCTATGCTCTTTTACCAGAGTAACTGTGCATTGGGGGAAAGGAAATGATCAGACAATTTGGGGATTATTATACACTGGCTCAGAAGTGACATTAATTCCAGGAGAACCAAAACGTCACTGTGGATCACCACTCAGAGCAGGTCAGATGATTGATGGAGTTTAGCTAAAGTTCGTCTCACAGTGGTCCTCTGGGTCCATGGACCCATTCTGTGGTTCTTTCCCCAGTACCAGAATGCGTAATTTGAATAGACATACTCAGTAACTGGCAGAATACTCATATTGGATCCCTGGCTTTTCCTATTATGATAGGGAAGGCCAAGTGAAAGCCAATAGAACTGCCCCTACCCAGCAAAATAGTAAATCAAAAGCAATACTGGATTCCTGCAGGGATTGTAGAGATTAGTGCCACCATCATGAATGTGAAGGATGCAGGGGTGGTGATTCCCACCACATCACCATTCAACTCTCCTATTTGTCCTGAGCAGAAAACAGATGGATCTCGGAGGATGACAGAAGATTATCGTAAACTTATCCAGGTGGTAACTCCAACTGCAGTTGCTGTCCCGATGTGGTATCATTGCTTGAGCAAATCAAAACATCCCCTGGTACCTCCTATGCAGCTGTTGATATGGCAAATGCTTTTTTCTCAATTGCCATTAATAAGGAACACCAGAAACAGTTTGCTTTCAGCTAGCAAGGACAGCAGTGTACCTTTCACTGTCTTGCCTCAGGGGTATATCAACTCTCCATCCAAAAATGGAAATTACTGTGCTGGCTGGGCTGATTGAGCCTGACTATCAAGGGAGAAATAGCATCGCAACTACACAATTGAAGTAAAGAAGAATTTGCCTTGAATCCAGGAGATCCCTTAGGGCATCTCTTAATACTATCATACTCTGTGATTAAAATCAATGGAAAACTGCACCAGGCCAATCCAGGCAGGGCAAACAATGGCCCAGAATCTTCGGCGTTGAAGGTTTGGGTCAGGCAACCAGGCAAAGAACCACGGCCAGCTGAGGGGCTTGCTGAGAGTAAAGGGAACATGGAATGGGTAGTGGAAAAACGTAAAGAAAAAGAGGAGCTATGATTATGTGACCAGTTACAGAAACAGGGACTGTAACATTCATGAAAATTTCTTCCTTGTTTTGTTAAGAGTATGTTTATATGTAAACCAAAAGAGTATCTTTGTTTTCTTCCCTATCCTTTTCTCTTATCAAATGACCTAAGTTGTATGAATTTCATGTTTTAGTATTTAATGATGTCATGTTTAAGAGTAATATTATCAAGTTCTTGTACCCTATGCTGGAGGGATTTAGTGCATTTCTGGCTGTACACAGGGCAGCTGTGTATTATTAAGTGAAAAAGAAATGACTGTTATTGTTTAATTTAGAGATTGAGTATGGTTTAAAGTGATATGTAATGCTCCAAGTTAACAAAGGGTGGACTGTGATGGTTAGGCTGAAGTTTCAACTTGGTCACGTAATGTGCCCAGTGCTTGCTTGACCAATTGTAAGGGAAGGACATTTCCTAGACTTTAATCATCAGTGTG
>JAKSZT010054304.1:38322826-38346194 GCA_026826555.1 Tolypeutes matacus | reverse complement strand
TGTAAAGTTTTAATTTAATTATCACTTATGTATCTCCTCCTCTCCATACCAGCTGTCACTGTGCATATTCAGGTCCTAGAGGTGTTACAATACTCTTTCAATTTGTCTTAAATTCATACTCTATTCTGCAATAATAAATTTTAATATGTCTGTATTACCAACAAGTAATATAGTTATATTAGTGGTAATAGATCAGAAATAATATATGAATACCTAAACAGAATTTTAAAATAAAATACGTTTGTGTGATGCTAAGATTTGACACGTCTCAAATGAACATCAAACGTGTTCATTTATATATTTTTTCATTTCATTTGCTATTTCTATTATATTTTCATATACCCATTGCAGTCTAATTGCATATAGTTGCTTATATTTTGCTTAATCGTATAGCTGAACTTAAAATCAGCTTTGAAGTCAAAGCTATAAGACATAAATAATAAGAGTTTAACTAAGGGACCACAAAATGATATAGGGAAATTTTTGCTCATTTAATGAAATGTAGATTGCTTTCTACTAATCACATGCAAGCAATTGATGTAAATCCCTGGATAACACACAATTCCCTAAACTCCTGAGTCTTTAAAATAAATGGTGGTAATAAAACATTGCCAAGGGCATGTACCTCAATTCAAGACATGATATTAGAGTCTGTCAAATGTGTAGGGCCATATTTTTTTTTCTATTAGAAAAATCAAATAGAAATTTGAAGCAATAATAATTCAGGATTGGCACAGTATGAATTGAATCAATAGAAAATCCAGCGTGTATGGGAATAAAAGCTATTGGATCAAAAGTAACTTTTATTTTTCAGGTTTTGATACATCTACTTAACCCTAGAAATGATATGTTCTGGTAGACGTTCCCAAATTGAACAAAGACACCACAGTTTTGGTAATCCACCCTCAAATAAAACTCTGAGAGTTAGAAGTCTATGGCCAGATGGAAATAGTTTGAATATTTTGTTCTTTTCTGTGATGGACAGATTGTGAATAAAGTAAGTTTCTGGGGTGATGAAAGTATTCTATATCTTGCTTTGTATGTTGATTCTCATGGGTGCATAAAAGTATTAGACCACATCAAACTGAACAATAAAGATGTGTACATTTTATTGCATATTAATTGTACCTCATTTAAAAAGGAAAAAAAATACCAAATATCAGAATCAAATGGATTCCTTTTAACAAATGCTATCAAATAAAAGCTAGATAATCTAAGGCAATATGACTGTATCCCTGTTGCATAAGAACGTAAATCACAGGAAAATAAAAGATGTCAAACAAAATCATACTTCAAATATGAAACAATCATAAAATCTGAGATTATTTTTTGAGCATTGAATTGGATTTTATAAAACCTTCATGCATGAAATGAGTATGAAAATAGTATCCTTTAGTAGTCTTGATTGATATTCCCCAATCATTGAATATGTTGAATATCCCTTCATATGCTTAATTATCATATGAACATTCTGCTTGGAGAAATGGTGACCATATGCAAAAGAAAGAAAGAGACCCCTATCTCACATCTTATACAAAAATTAACACAAAATGGATCAAGGACTTAAATATTAAAACAACAACCATAAAACTCTTTAAAGAAAATGTAGGAAAACATCTTCAAGGTCTTGTTGTAGGCGATAGTTTCTTAAACCTTACATCCAAAACACAAGCAATAAAAAAAAAAAAAAAAACATATAAATGGGACCTCCTCAAAACTGAACACTTTTGCATGTGAAAGGACTCTGTCAAAGGGTAAAAAGGTAGTTGACTCAATGAGAGAAAATAATGGGCAAGCACATATCTGATAAGGGTTTAATATCCATGATATTTAAGGAGATCACACAACTCAGCAATAAAAAGAGAAAGTAGTCAATTAAATAATGGGCAAAGGACTTGAAAAGACAACTGTCCAAAGAAGAAATACAAATGGCAAATAAACACCTGGAAAAATGTTCAACATCACTAACAATTAGGGAATTGCAAATCAAGACAACAATAATATATCATTGCACACCTATTAGACTGACCAATATTAAAAATTCAGGAGGAAGTGGTTGTGGTTATGTAGGTCTGAGGAATGAATGTTAAGGAATATGGAGTTTTTCATTTTGGAGAAATGAATTGTTATGAAATTTTTGAGATGATGAATGTACAACATTGTGATTATACTCAAAGCCATTGATTATACATTGGATAGAATAGCCAGAATCAGCATATGTGTACAGTGGGAGAAGCATAAAGAAATTGAAAGGTGAGGAATTTTCTTGCATGTCTGTTTTTTTTGTTTATTATTATTATTATTATTGAAATAATGAAAATGCTCTAATACTGACTGAAGTGATGAAGACAGAACAATGTGATTATAGCAAATACCATTGATTGTACACTTTGGATTAATTGTATGCTTTATTAATATGTATCAATAAAATTTATATGTTAAAAAAATGGGCCTAAATCAATCCAATTAAAAATTAAGTGTTAAAAAGAAATCAAACAGAAAAAAATAACTAGGGAAAGGAGTAAAAGTAAAAGTACAAGAACTTGGATATGAGAGTACCAGACTTTTTTTAAATGGCAGGATTTTTTAAAGTATACAATGAAGACTTTATTATTTTTAGTAATAGAAGTAATTTAAAATTTACCATTGCTTCAATATTTACTAAAGAGCTGAGAGAATTAAACTAAAGTTTATTGGCATAACATTGTCAATTGAGAATATATTCTACTATTTCTTAAAAGAGATATTCCTTTTTTATACACTTATTTCACTGAAATAGTTAATTGATAAAGATTTTCACAACTTACAGTAAATTTATTAGTGACACAATAAAATGTACAAATCTAAAATGTACAATTTAATATATTGACAAAGAAATGCATGGAAACATCACCAAAATTAAAATTAGGAAGCTACTTATCAGTCCCATGATTTTTTTTTTAAATATAAAGAGAGTTCTATAAAATTTTGGCTTCAGGATCTAGTTTTTCATATGATATGGTTTCTAGATTTCATAAGCATATTTTCATGTCTCCATAATCAGTATTGAAGGGCTTTTCATACTTTGGAACTCAGAAAACATAGTTTTTTTTCCCCTTAGTGATTATGAGAAAATTTTTCCATAAAAATACACGTTATTACAATCATTCAATAGAGAATATTCTTACCAGTTAATTCAGACAAAACTATAGACACATGAAACTAGATATGACATAAAGCTACATTCAATAGAGAAGCAGAGTGTTCAGAACTGATTTCAATGTAACTTGTCTCCTGGAAGAGGGAACCCACAAGCTGAAAATGACATTGACAAGGAGCAGCATGTAGATATTCCTGATGGTGTATAAATACATATATTTAAGTTGCACTATTTATTTCCACTCTGCTTCAGTAGCAGTTTTCAAGTGAGGCTCTGAATTTAAGTGCACGTAAAGCAGCTAGCTAATTGACTTCATTCAGTAAATATCAAAGTTCAAAGAGTTTTGCAAAATCATTAATTGATTCCTTTCAGTGGTTTCCCTATAATTTGTTAGCTTATTACTTGATAAGCTGACATGTAGTACACAACTTTCTGTGGGAACAAGAATGGATTTACTACCAAAGTATTATAAAATACTAATTTTAAAACAAAACTTTCTTGAAGACGTGTGCTACTCTCAGTCAGCTTCAATGCGCGAAAAGTTTTACTGCCACTAAATATCTCGGGGGTGGGAGACAGGAGCATTTCCCAGTGGTCGGGAGATTTAGTAACTCTCAGTTTGTTGTTTTGGCCTCTTTGTCTCTTTGTCATCAACCTCCTGGATATTGTGAAGTGCTGTCCTGGTCTGCTGACCCCCAAAGCAGGTCTCTCTGGCAGCTTTCAACTTTTTCTCCATTGTTTTTGTGAGAGCACTGAGCCTTATCTTCTAATCTGATGCCATGATAACACACTTGAAGAATAATTTTTGATTTACACAAAAGTTACAAACATTTCTCAGATAAGTTCTTTGTTATTCTGAAAGTGAATGAAAGAATTGTGATTAAATTCATGACATCAATAACCAAAAGAATTCCATTTTTTTGTTATTGTATGTAAAATAACAATTCTCCCACAAGTATTTAAGTTTCTCTCTGTAGTAGTCAGATAATCTGGACTAAAAATATTGAGCCAGAAATATTTGAGTCTCATATATATAAGTATATATATATATATATTTCTAAAATATATGACTACCTTCAGTCATTTAAGCTGACAATGTTAAATTGCATAATTTATTCATTTGAAATAAGAATGAATATTATTGACCACTTTTTGCATGTTGAGTTGATTTAGCTAACACGACAAACTTAAATTATCAATACAATTATAAAAGTTGTGCAATTCGGTTAAGACACAGCTTCCTTTTTGAAAGACGCTAAATTCCTCATTAAAGCATTTCAAACCATTTTCACAGAAAGTAGTTTCATGGAACTACTTCAGCTATAGACCTAATAATGGTGCTGATGAGAAATAAGCAGAATACATCTCATATTAGACAAGGAATCAAACATTAATAAATTAATGGAGCATAAGTTGAGTGTCAAGCTAAATTTCATATACAGATACTTTAAAAATATCAGCTCATTATTGTATATATGTGTATGTGTGTGTTTAAAAACTTCGTAGCATAGAAAAGGTATGTTTTTATAAGAAATTCTAACAACAGACACTTTTGGATTTCTCTAGAAAAAATGTGCTAAATCCAAATACCTCTACACATCTTTAAAAGAAGACAAAGAAAAACATACAAATCATAGAGATCAACAAAGAGAGAAAATAACCCAAGTTTTGGCTTAAGAGTTCAAAAATATAATTCAAACCTGGTGTAAGGAGAGAAATCACAAATTCCAACAGATCTCACTCTGGGCGTTCATGCCACCATTTGGAAAAGGTGTATAATTAGAGAGGCTCTGTGGAAAAGAAAAGAAATTGACAAGTTTCAAAAGAGAAATTATATCGCAACAAACACCTTTATGTGCAAAGCCCATGATCATTCAAATTACCAGATGAATGTAAGAATCAAGTAGTAATAGTCAAAGATATTTAACCTTTAATTTTCAGTTTTAAATATGTAGTTGTAGAGCTTTTCTACATATTCCGTAACATATTATATTATTATTTCCCATTCTATTTTAATAAAAGGCTACCTAGAAGAGAACTATTTCTGTGATTTTTCCCAGTTTAACTTTTCTTCTTTTAATTTTCTTTCAAGAATCTGTGATTTTCTTTCTAGTGCATCCCTCTCTACCTTCTGAATATCTCATTCAGATATAATGACTAAGATATTTATGTATTGCAACATTTTGGTGTAGGTGGCTGGGCTGGTTTGGAGTTATGTATTCCAGAAAAACATATTGTTAACCTTAATCCATTCCTGCATGTGTGGACCCATTGTATATGGATATTTGATGAGGATCCTTGGATTAAGGTGTGGGCCAATGCAATCAGGGTCGGTCTTAATCCTATTACTGGAGTTCTTTAGAGGAAGAATTAAATTCTGCTACACAGGCAGAAAGCCACAGAAGCAGCAGAAGTCAACTGAATCAGGAGAAGCCAGGAGAGACCACCCTGTGCAGTCCCATGTGACAGAAGCCAAGGACAAAGGATGTGAGGCAGTCAGTTCCAGAATGCCACAGTCTTCTGGAGAAGGCATTGCCTTGATGATGACTTCATTTTGGACTTCTTACTTCTAAATTATGTTTCAATAAATTCCCGAGGTTTAAGCCCATGCCTAGTATGTCTTTTAGTAGACAGTAAACTAAAAAACAGTGACCTTCCTGCCTCTCTTCTCATTATTTGACTTCAAAATGGTGCAAAAGGAGGCAGAAAGTATGCTCACAGGAGTAGCAGAAATGTTCTCCTAGAGCAGCTGGGAAGTCGGATTGATTCTCTTTGCTAATATAAAGTTTCCGATGCATTATTTCTAGGAAATCACACATGTTCTCTTGAGAGAAACATTAAATAAATGATATCTTAATCACTAAATAAGTTTCATTGAAGACACATCTCATTGTGATTTTATTATTTATTAACCTTAATTTTTGCATTTTTTATTAGCAAATAATAGACATGGAAAGATATATAAAATAAGAGTACAAAATATGGAGGTCATTGTTTGTTATAACAATGTCCATTTGAAATTATTTCTCTTTTTTTCATGTCACAATATGTCTTTTTAATTATCACTTACTGTGTCAGTACAACTCAGGTAAGAAGAAACCAATCTATGCCTTTCAGCCAGTGAGAATTCAACAGTAGGAATTGGTTGCAAAGGTGTAGGAAGATCTGGAGGATGAAAGAGAGACAGTAGGAAAAGCAGGACATAAAAACCAATGCCTGTTAAACTCAGAAAGCCTTCAGGCAGCACATACAAGCTTGCTTCTGTCACTGTTGTTGGAGACAGGCTTTTACAGACTAGCAGAAACTTCCAAAAACGGTTTCCTCTCTGGAATCACCCAATCACCCCTTGACTATA
This sequence comes from Tolypeutes matacus, assembly GCA_026826555.1. Classification (NCBI taxonomy): domain Eukaryota; kingdom Metazoa; phylum Chordata; class Mammalia; order Cingulata; family Chlamyphoridae; genus Tolypeutes; species Tolypeutes matacus. The sequence continues at coordinate 38,339,700 of JAKSZT010054304.1, read as the reverse complement.
CCTATTTCCACATATCTAAATGTCAGAAAGTACCCTTATGTGCTGGAACCAGAATAATCCTCCTTGTTTCTGATTTTGCACCATTACTTCTCTGAGCAAAACTCAAACAAAACCAATCAACAAAGAATGATGGGAAATACAGTTTATAAGATCTCAATCCTAAGGGTACATTACAGTGTATGGAATAAGGGTATGGTAATTGGTGACATTAAATAAGTAACCAACATGGTACACCACTCTACAACACAATGACAATGCTTCCACCACAAAATTAAATTTTCCTACTTATGAATGAAGATGCCCTTGTCTCTTCCCATAAGTATGAGTTAATGCTCCCAAGAATCTTCCTGTTTAGATTTGGTGACATTATTTAGTTATTTAATTTAGTCACAACCCACAGTGATATTTTGGGATAAATCATATCCTTATACAAAGTATAAGGAAATAGAAAGAAAAAAAAGTTTGCACTAGGCAAATATATCTATAACAAACAAATGAGAAATATATGGTAGCAATCCTCATTTTATAGTTATTGATCATTAGATTCTGGTTAATAGTATGAATTCTTTATTTTTTTTTAACCTCCATTATATGGTCTCGTCCTCTTCAACTAGAATGTTAATTAGTACAGGTTCCTTACTTGATTGAGTTAACCAGAATTTCGTTTCCAAATTGCCAGTGCATTGAGAGATGTAACATTTATTGGATTGCTGATGTTTTCCATTAACATTTACTGGTACACATGTGTGTACAACTGAGGAGCCTCCGGTATCTTCTGTGTTCAAACACAATTTCTCTGTTCTTATGGTGTAGCAACAAATAATGGCCATTTGGCAATTGAGTTCAATGCTCCCAGCCAGTGTTCATAGCCTACTTCTATGCCTGGTAGCTCAATGACCTGAAAATTCCCAAATAACCAAGAGTTATTCTCAACTTCCAGTGAAAGAAAATAGTGATTTATCCTCTGTTCCTTAGAACCCGAGCTTTCTAAATTAGCAGAGCACAAAATTGTGAGTATGAAAAAGAAATTTTGCTGCTTTAGGAATGATACTCTTAATATCTTTTTTGATTATGTGAAAATATTTGGAATTATACCATTCTGTGTATTTGAGAAGAAGAATGGCATGATTGTTAATGGTACAGACTTTAGAGCCAGAGAAATATGTATTTAAATTCTGACCTCAGGATATATTGGTATGACATCTTCAACAATGTATTGTACATTTTGTTGTGTTAATCTTTCTGTCTTAGTTTGCCAAATGTTGCCAATGCAAATATACCACAAATGGGTCAGTTTTTATAAAGCATATTTATTTGGGGTAAAAGCTAGTTTCGAAGCTATAAATGTCCAAATCAAAGCATCATCGGAGACGTTTTCCAACCAAAGATCAGCTGCCAGCAGATCCTGGACTCCTTCACAAAGTGAGGCAAGATGGTGAGTCTGTTGGTGTCTCTCAACTTACTCCTGGAGCTCAGCTTTGGGCCATCAGGCATCTCTCCCTGGTCCTCCTCTCCTTGAGCCTCTTGGGGGTTTTTCAATATTTCTGAATCTGTAGGTGAACCTGGAGTCCTTTCTCACACATGGCAGGGTAAAGATAGTGACAGCTCACTTTTTCCTGTGTCTCTATTTCTCTGTGTGCTCTCAGTTTATATAAGACCCAGCAAGAGGGTGGAGACCCACTTGGGTCATGCCACACCGATATAGCCCAATAAACATCTCCAAAGTGATCTAATCAAGTGATCTACTCAACTTTCCCTTAAATGAATATAGTACAAACAAAGGGTCCCACACCCACAGAACTGGATTAGTTCAAGAATATAAGCTTTCTCCGGGATTCACAAAATTTAAACTGTCACAATCTCCTCAATTATAAAATCCATATAATTCTATTCTCAGTCTGAAAGTCCTTTTCAAGATCATTCATACTAATTACCTAACCTACTTGGAAATATACTAGGTATATAATTACAGAGCTGCTGTTAAATTTTATTTTATCTTAATTCGATGTCTAGATCTTGCCTTCTATCCTTTTGCTGTAAAAAATACGGGCATTGAATATAATATCTTATTGAATCTTATAAGTCTCTCCAGTGAATCACTGAACTTAAGGTGGCCATGGAAACCACCAAAAAGTTGGCATGAGTGTGGGAACAAGCAGAATGACTTCTGTCTCGTTATAATCTGTCTAAAGCCTTATTTTGGATAGAGCGGGGAATGACCCTGAGAAATTTCTCAAGATGGCCATGGTTTGAAGTCACAATTGTATTGAGATAGTTCATGAGATGTCAAAGTTATTAATTAAATCAGAACACAATATGTCCAAATGGGAGAGTTAGTTCACTGGATTCAGAGGAAATTGCCTACTTTTGGCTGTTCAGGTAATAATCAAGGTAAAATTTGAAATAGAGCAGAATCTCAGGGACAGTCTGCTGTCACATTGAGGACTCTAATCAATTTGCAAAAAGCTGTAGATAAACTGTTCATTATATCAACTCTAGCTATACCACTCAGAAATTTGAGAAATAAATACATTTACAAAATAGGTGCCACTAACATCAGAACTCTCATAATCAATATTCAGGATGCAAATAGATTTGCATAGCAAGACTTGAATGCTTGAATCTCCATTTGAAATACACATTACATCTTATTCAACCATAAAGTCTAGAATTTATCAGTTGATTTTAAAGACCACAGACTGTAATCAATTCCCTTAGGAACATGACATACAGTCTCAACACTCCCTGAATAACTGGTAAGCTGTACTCTGACATTTCCTGTTTCTTGTAGTTCTTTCTTGAAGGAAATAGGAAGTTAACAACCCACACCATCACTCTTATATTTTTCCTAGAAATTCCTAGAAGCATATGAGTTAATGTTTGTTTTATAAAATATGACAGATGAATACTTTTATCCAGTATTTTAATGTGGACAACAGTGAGTGATGCTGTTCAGGTTCCCTCTCAAATGTGGAATTCTTTCAGATAATTTCATTCATGGTAACTAGCAATATACACAAATGTGAATTATATGCTCTCCATTTGTATATTTAGTTTAACCTTAGGGCTGGGAAATTACATAAGTTTATGTATTTGCCTGTGAAATACCTCAAGTGGCTCCTGGTGAGGCAATGTTAAAAGATGTTAATGTTAGCATACAACTTCAGACCTTAGCTGGATTTATCACTCATCTTCTGCTAGCCTTATATGTTTTGACCATATGTAAATCAGTTTTGACTTGCTCTTCAAATTTTGATGTTATCATCATATTATAAATATAGTGGATGATTACATTTGATACCTGCACCAAGTTTACATCTATGGTCCTCAATATCATCAATTTGTGACAATGAATCTATGAATTCTGGAAGCCTGTGGCAACATGCTAAATGTGTAATAGGACCCTTCCTGCGTGACAGTGCATTGTGGTTAGTGCTTTTCCAATGATTGAAACTGAAACGAAAGTATTAATTGGATCAAATCCTGAATACCAGTCACTTTTTGCTTGTTGAACTGTTTGTTTTCTATATACAGTCTCCAGGACCACGGAGGATATGGGTAAAATTTCATTGTTCAGACATCAACCTCTCCTATAAATTTCCAAGTGTTACCCATCGTTTTCAAAAGTTACACAAAATATGATATAGGGAATTGTTACTATCAATACTCTGTGTCCTAACACATAATGGATTAAAATTGCAACCTCCTTTAGCTCATCACTACACTCTACTACTTTAAATTAACCACCTGCACGGACTCACATATTTTTTAATTTTTCCACTTGGCATATTGAATTATCATGGGTCAAAGAGCAAACTTATGTGATTTATTTTTTTAAATACTATAGAGAAGTGTCTTAGTTTCCTAGGTTTGCTTAAGTATCATAAATTGGGTGATTTAAAACAACTGTAATTGGGAATGTCATCTATATGGTGACATAAGACATGCCCTGGCAAAGTCTTCTCTCAGAAATAGCTGAAAGGACAAATTGTACTTTCCTGGACTTCTGAAGGATGATAGAACTGTAGAATGGCACAACAGATGCTGAATCAAATAAAAAAATAAAAAAGACAAAACACCAAAATAAGGCAGGATATTTACATCCCAGACCATCCAGTCTGGAATTCACCCCTCACTAGGTCCAATGCAGTTAGAGAGTCACAGAAGGTAACATGGGCCAGTTCCTCCTGTGGTGGCTGCAGCCCACAAGGACACTCAAAAAAGTAGGTGAGAACCCCACACATATCTAGGCATAGGGACCCAAGTCCTCAGAGACCAGGGTTGAGAACAAGCAGCTGAAGAGTGCCAAAACACAAGAGTGTCCAAAGGATGAAAAGAGACCATGGCAGAAATGTTAGCAAGAGTTACAAAACTCAACCCAGTCTCTGGGTGCTGCGTTATTAAATGAAAAACAGACCTTATTGAATTGACTCCAACTTCTTCTCCTTGATAAGAAACCCTAATGGGGAAGGATCAGGGGGAAGAAAAGCGTCATGGAGTAAAAAGGGACTGGGAAACTAAACTTGCATAAAGTAGGACATGTTGCAGAAATGAAAAATGTAATGAATAAGGGGGCACTGAGTGAGGGAGAAAATTTAAACAAATTACAGAAGCTGGGGAGAAAATTCTGAACAAAAACAAACAGAATGGATCAGGATTCCTGGACAAAGAACAGAGGAAACGAAACTTTTTCTTTTACGTGAAACAGTTGCAAGCCAAAAGGTCAATCTGCATAGCTATATCACTTTTTCTTTCAGGTGCAGAAGACCTGAAAAAATCTGAACAATTAAACATGTGCTAGTTTAAAGGTCCACTATAAGTTTCACCAAGTGTGGAAAAGGAACTGAACCCATAGCCAATCTACAATAAAACCATATTCAAAAGGGTGAAACTGAACTTCAGATTTAGTTCAACAAAACTATCAGATAACAAGACACTAACAAAAAATACAAGCCATATTAAGAAATAGGAATGTATTGATTAGAAAAGGAATAAATTAAAGCTTTATCAGAGATACACTCACTTGGGAACATCTAATCAAAGATGTTCAAATAAATCTAAACCTATTTTAGGAGGTAAAGGAAAATATCAATAGATATAAACTAATAGTGGATCTAGAGAAAACGGATATTAAGAAGACAATGCTTGAGCAAAAATAAGAATTTGAAGGTTTAAAAAGAAAGATAACAAATTATGGGGATAAAAGGCACAATAATGGAGATGAAAAATACACTAGAGGCATACAACAGCAGATTGGAATAGGCCTAAGAAAGAACCAACTATGTAGAAGACAGGGCAATTGAAATCATACAGTCAGAACGACAGATCAAGAAAAGAATAGAAAACAATGAGCAGTTTCTCAAAGATCTGAGTGACAGCATGAAGTGCACCAACATGCATCATGGGAGACCCAGAAGGAGAAGAGAAGGGAAGAGGGGCAGAAAGAATTATTGAGGAAACAATGGGCAAAAATTTCCCAATTCTTAAGAAAGACATAAATATATATGTCAAAGAAATTCAATGTACTCAAAAGAAAGTAAACTCTAATAGACCTACAGTGAGACACATACAAATCAGAATGTCAAATGCTAAAGATAAAGAGAGAAGTCTGAAAGCAGCAGGAGAAAAGTGATTTGTGACATACAAGATACCAATAAGACTAAATGCCGATATCTCTTTGGCAGTCATGAAGGTGAGAAGGCAGTGGTATGTTATATTTAATGAATGGAAGGGGAAAAAAAATTTCAGTTGACAATTTTTGTCCAATCAACTGTCCTTCAAAAATGAGGGAGAATTTGAAACATTCACAGATAAACAGAAACTGGGAGAGTTGTGACCAAAGTTCCCATACAGAAGAATTGCTAAAAGCATTTTCAGGTTGAAGGAAAATATAGGAAGATAGTCTTAGAGTAGAGTGAGGAATTTTGAAGATCTTCAGGAAAGGTAAGAAAATGAGAAAATGCAAACCCAATGATACTGCTTCTAAAATATATAACTCTACCCTTTAATTCCTATAAGATCAGAATAAAGTAGAATAAGAAACCAACATTTTCCTGATAATGGACAAGAAAATTGTAAAGTGGTAAATTGGGATGAAAACAATACAAAGAGGGTAAACAGGAATATGAGAGCAGAGAACATTTACGCTACTGAGGACAAATTGTTATCTTTTCAAAATAGTAGACTATAGCTATAGGTCAGGTAATACAAGCACCAGGGTAACCAAAAAGAACGCATTTTAAAAATATACAGAAACAGAAATGAGAAAGGGATCAGTCAGATACATTACAAAAGATCAACTATATAGAAAAAGAGCCCATAATAAAGGAAAAGACAGACAAAAAAGATCTGATGTATAAAAACCAAGGGACAAAATGACTGAAGTAGAGACTTTACTCTAATACTGAATATTAATGGAATAAACTCCCCAATCAAAAGACAGAGATTGGCAGAATGGATAATAATGCATGATCCAACCAAATGTTGTTTACAAGAGACTCACCTTAGATGCAAAGACACTAACAGGTTTAAAGAGAAAAGATGAAAAAAGATAATCCATGCAAATAGTAACTAAAAGATGGCTGGGGTAGCTATACAAGTACTGGACAAATTAATCCATAAGTCAAAAGCTGACACAAGAAACAAAGAAATGCTCTCTATATTAATAAATTGTCAATCCTCCAAGAAGAAATAGCAATCATAAATATGTATGCACTTTATCACCATGTCCCAAAATACATAGGGTAAACACTAGCGAAACTGCAGGGAGAAATACTCCTCTACTGTTATAGTTGGAGACTTCGATATATCATTCTCATCAACAGATAGAACATCTAGACAGAAGATCAAAAAGAAAACAGATAACTTGAATAATATGATAAATGGAGTAGACCTAACAGAAATATAAAGAATATTTTACCCCAAAAGAGCAGGATATACATTCTTCTCAGACACACATGGACCTTCTCCAGTATGGACCACATGTTGGGTTACCAAACAAGTCTCAAAAATCTTAAAAAGACTGATATTATACAAAGCATCTTCTCAGAGCACAATGGAAGGAAGCTGGAAATCAATAAAAGGGAGAAAACTGAAAATCCACAAATATCTGGAGTTTAAATAACATACTTTTAAACAATCTGTTGGTCAAAGAAGAAATCACAAAGGAAAACAGTGAACTTCTTGAAACAAATAAAAATGAGAAGCAGACAAATAAACTATTATAATTGGAGACTTCAATATTGCTATTTCAGTAATTGTAGGTCAAAAAGTAGAAAGTCAGTAGTATATAGTTGACATGAACAGCACCTCATCAATCAAGTCGAGCTAATTGACATTTATAGAATTCTTATTCCAACAACACTAAAAGACACATTCTTCTAACGCTCGCATGGAACATTCACCAAGATGGACCACATTATGGGCCAAAAAACAAACCTGAACAAAGAAGCATGTTCTCAGATTACAATGGAATTAAACTACAAATGAGTGCCGAAAAGGCAGCTGGAAAATCCCAAAGTATTTGGAGATTAAACAATACACTATTAAATAACACATGGTTCAAAGAAGAAGGTTCAAGAGAATTTAAAACGTCACTTGAACTAAATGAAAATGAAAATACAGTGGAAATGAAAGTTTGTGGAATGCAGCAAGAGCAATGCTTAAAGAGAAATTAATAGCATTATTAGATATATTAGGGTAAAAGAACCACCTAAAACAATAATCTAATCTCCACCTTAGAAAAACAGAAAAAGAAAATCAATTTAAACCTAAAATAACAGAAGAAAATAAACAATAATAAAATAGTAAATAAGCAAATAGATAAAGTTGCTGAAATTGAAAACAGAGAAACAATGGAGAAAACTGATGAAACTAAAAGCAGGTTCTTTGAAGAGATCAATAAAATTGATAAAACTCTAGCCAGGCTAACAGAGAAATAAGAGAAGATGCAAATATCAGAAATGAGAGAGGGATCATCACTACTGATACCCTGGATATTTAAAGGATAATAAGGAATACAATAAATTATTCTATGCTCATAAATTTGATAACTCAGTTGAAATTGATGAATTCCTTCAAAGACACATACTATCAAAACTCACACAAAGAAATAGATAACATGACTTGTCCTCTATCAAATACATTTTATCAATAATTAATAACTTTCTTAAGAAGAAATCACCAATCTCAGATAGTTTTAGTGGTTAATTCTATCAAACATTTAATGAAAAAATGATTCCAATTGTCTACAATCTCTTCAAAAATGAATGAGCACACAGAAAACTTCCTAACTCCTTCTAAGAGGCCACAATTACTCTACTATCAAAATGAGATAAATAAATGAAAAGGAAAGAAAACTACAAGCCAGAATTTCTCATGAACATAGATGCAAAAATCCTCAACAAAATATCAGCAAATCAAATCCAATACTGTATAAAAGAATTATATAACATGGGCAAGTGGTATTTATTCCATGCATGAAAGGCTTATTCAACATTGGAAAATCAACTAATGTTACTCACCATCATCTTAAAAGTAAAAATCATATGATCATGTCATAATTGATGCAGAAAAATTCCCATGTACAAGGTCCTGGGTTTAATCCCTGGTACCTCCTAAAAACAAAAACAAAAGAAACAAGCAAATACATGAAACAACCAACTCAGGTGAGCCAGTGTAGCTCAGTGGTTGAGTCCCAATTATGCACATACAAGGTCCCAGGTTCATCTCTGGCCCCGGCACCTCAAAAAAAAAAAAAAAAAAAAAAAAAAAAAAAAAGAGGGAAAATAACTGTCACATTAATGACGTTATCAGACAATGTAGAATTTATATTTAAGAACATTACCCAAATAAAGAAAACAAAGGCATTTTATTAGAGCAACAGTCAAAATTTACATAAAATTACAATAGTTGTATTTCAGCCTTTGGAAAGATCTTGGAAGTTGTCACTCCTGTTCTCATAATAAGAATAAAGTTGAACAAACTGAAAATCAATAAGTCTCTTATGTCCATCAGAGAATTGTAGTCCAATGGCAAACAGCTGCCATGAAACCCAAAGAGAAGTGTGAAAAGAAAATCACAGCTTACAAAGTGCAGAAGCCAGAGAATAAAGATTAAATAATAGAACAGGAAACTAATCTAACTAAATATATATGAGTGGAAAGTTATCCACACTACCAAAAATAAAACCATTTCCAAATAGGAGATGATTGATAGATAGATCATTGGTTAGAGATAGGCAGGTAGACATAGATAGAACACATGCATACCAAAAACAAAGGAAATATATACCATATAAAAACAAAGCAAAGTGAAAGCTCAAACAAATCATTGCATTTATTCAGGAGAGACTAGGTCTATTACTTTGGCACTGTATCCTTTTCAGCTAATAAAACTGAGCTATGAATATGAAAGGGGGGTCAGTGGAAGCCAAGTAGGAAGCCTGGACTGGCATTCTATATGACAGTAATGGACACCACTTAAACACAGGACTTAAGTAAAATCACAGGTCTCAAGCCATAATTTTCTAAATTTCCAGGATACTGTCAAAAATCACTCTACCTACCAAGAATAAGGAAAATCTCAAAAAAGAAAAGTCATTCAACAGATGCCAATACCAAGATGACAAAGATGTTGGAATTATTTAGTAATGATTTTTAAAACTTAAAGGGAAATATAGAAATGAAAATGTAACAGGAAATTTAAATTAATTATTGGATGAGCTCAATAATAGCTGGACTATGGCAGACAAGAGAGTCTATGAACTTGAAATAAGAACAATAGAAATTACCCAATTAGAAAATACACTGAAAAAAAATATATATATCAACAGAGCTTCAGGTACCTGAGGGAATATAATAAAACATCAGAGTCCCAAAAGAAAGGATAAATGGTGTGGAGCTTAAAAAAAATACTAAGAAATTGGTGGATGAAAATTTCCCAAATTGGGCTTAGGACATAAATCTACATAGGCAAGAAACCACATGATCTACAAGAAGGAGAATTCCAAAGAAAGTCATGCTGAGACATATCTTATATCAAAGTGCTGAAAAATAAAGAAAAAGAAAATCATCTTGAAAGCAATTGGAAAGAAATTCTGCATTAGAGGAATACGTATTCAAATGACAGTGGGTTTCTTAAATGGTCATGGATGTCAAAAAGAAGTGGCTAAATGTTTTTGAAGTGCTGCAATAAAACAAGTGCCAACAACAAATTCAAATTCAGCCAAATATTCTTCAGTAACATAGAAGAAATAAATATATCCTTAGACATAGGAAAAGTTATAGAGCTTGTCTTCAGAAGATCTACCTTTAAAGAAGGGCAAAAGCAATTTCTTCAAACACTAATGAAAATTTAACTGAAGAAAGATTGAGTTTGGGGAAGGAAGATAGAACAATAGAATTGATTAAAAAAATAGGAGTAAACTATTTCATTTTGCATATTTTCTCTGCCTAAAACTTCCTAGTGATTTCTCATTGCATTTGGAATAAAATTCAAAATATTTACCATGACTGATAAGGCCCAAATAAATTAATTCTATACCCCTGCCCTCATCATGAGCCACACTAGCCTTCAGTTTTGTTTGGTTTTGTTTGCAGCAACAGGAGTCCTTTCATGCCTCACACTGCTTTATATATCTGGCTCCTTCACTTCAGTCCTCAACCTCAAAGTCAAAAACCGCAGAGGACCACCAAAAAGCACTTTCATGAAATATGCTCACCACTTAGTTTCTTTCTCACATATGATTTATCCACCCTCATGTGCATCATTCACAATCCTTATGTTTCTTTTATCTTTACTATTATATTGATTTTTATTTTTATGCTCCCAGTTGACGTTAAATCTGTGAATATAGAAACACTGCTCTCATACAACTCTTCAACACCTGCACTTATAGTAGTGTTTGCTCTACAATAGGCATGCAATAAAATTTATTATAAAAATCAATGATAACTGGTTTTCATCACCAGGGAGGGAAGCTGTAGAAGGCTAATTGAGGCGTTGTACTCTTAGTCTTTGTGTTTTAGGGACCTTACTTACTATGGTCCCAAATTCCTTATTCAATTTCATAACTGTTTTGTATCCATATAAATTAATAGGAAATGCCACTTCAGTTCAGCTTCAACATATCCCTATTTTCAATATTGTATCCAAAGGAAGAGATTTATATATTCTAAATATTAAAAAGAAACAATTTCAAGAATCACAAACTTCTCTCAATTTTGGATATTATCAATACTTTTATGTGAAAGTCATTGTATTATATGAATTTAACATTTGCCAATAAAGTTAAGGGGCATAACTGTGTGTAGTTAGCCATATCATATTACAGATTTCACATTTCTACTCTCACTTTATGTAAACTTTATGTAAACCTATGTAGTGTTAAATTATTTGGAATAATTTCACTGCAAACGTTAAATTAGTGTTAACTGAACATAAAATTTTCTTTCAAATTTCTCAATGTGTCTTTGGCTCTTGTTTTCTATTTTGATTATATTTAATTTATATAAGTAGAAAAATTGATTTTAATAGAGATTATCCAGAGATTTGCATATATAGACACAATTGGAACATCAGACAAATAGATGACACTAACAAGAAAAGTAATAATGAACACATTGAATAGGGTTACTTCTTTATAAAATAAGTAAACGTATCAGGATCTGTGAGAACAGTAATTTACTTACAGATACAGCTGCTTCTGGGAGGGTGGACAAACCACCTTTTGCACATATAATGGTTTTTGGAAGATTGAAGTCCATGTTACAGACAATTTCTATGGTGTCACTTTTCCGGTGCATTTGTCCCGAAGAAGCAAAATGACTATTTTCCAGAAAAGGGAAAAAACACTGTCCTTACAACCCAAAATATGACTAATATAAAACTCAGAATGAATGAGAATTACCTTTTCATAATCTTAAGTACAGAAATGACGTGTAAAAATTAGTTTCTTAAGAACTAGCATGTTAGAAAAGAAAAAAAAAATGTAATGTCATTAATCTCTATTGTGTGTATATGTGTGTGTGTATATCTGTGCTATGTGTGTGTGTATATACGTATATGTGTGTGTATATATATATTTATATTTATACTGTATTACACTTGCAAGTTTCTTTTGAACTTCAAGGAAGTTAGTATTTTTATTTCTCAATTCATCCTCCTAAATTGCTTTCCAGAGGAAGAAGAGAATGATTTTTATCTCCCTGATCTTCCTTCCTCAGTATTTTTATGTCAGGATTCTATTTCTGTTCTTCACTTCTCTTCCTGTTCTTTAAACTCATTTAAAGGTTAAGATAGACATATTATTAGGAACAAAGATGCGATTCATGGAAAACACAAAAGGGCAAATGGTAAAAAATTGTTCCTTGAATATTAAAAACCAGCATACTTCAAGTCAGAAATTATGCACAAAAGTACTCTCTCGAGAAAAACTGCACCCATACAATGGCCCATGAGTGTGAGTTGAAATAATTTGCAATTATTAAAATATATAGATATTTAAAAAGTTTGTATTTTTTTTTTATGATGTGATTTTCCTAAACAGCTCCCTATGAAGGTAGAATGACAGATATCACCATTGCTAGTTCATCCACTCGCTACCCCATGATTTTGATAGGATTCTCTAATTCTTTCTGGTGCATCCTTTTTGACTCACTGAATGATTCATCCAGATTAATGATCAGCGCATTCACATTTTATTCACGCGACACTTGAGTGATGGAGCCCACCCTTCCTCAGCGCAAGTTATTCAAGTTCACACGGATCGTGGAAGAGACACAAAGCTATGATTGTAATGGATAACTTCAAGGTCTACAATGGAAAATTTTAAGCTGTACATATTAACCACAGAACAATGGGTCGGTGTATCACCTGAAGGCGCCCACCTGCAAAAAGCCAGAAAGGCAGGTTACCCCACCCTGCTAAAGCTAAAACCAGCTAGCTGCAAAAATTCACTTCTGTACTAACTATGCTTGCTTGCTGTCCCAAACCAAATTAAGAGTTATAGAACTGAACATTTCTTTCTTTCAAACTCCTAAACTATCCAGAATACTATAAAAGCCTTGTACTTTGGTTTCTCGGGGCCTCACACCTGTGTTCAGGTGTGAGGCTCGGCCGTTAAAATAAAGGTTCCTAAAAACTAACTGGCTCTCCTGGGTCTGGTTAAAATCATCTCCCAAGTCCTTCGTACTTCATGATCATATAGGGTATAGTAGAAATTGATTCCCACAGCAACGGGGAAGGCTGGTTTATATTTGTTTTCATCATATAAATTTCCACATTTTATTTCTGGAAAATCACAAGTTCTCTTTTGGAGAAAAGTAAACATCCTAATTTAATGAATAATTACACAATATTTTTTTAATCACATTGATAAATATATTATTGAATCTAGCTTAATTTTTCCACTTATATTAGTAATTTGGAGATTAGGAAATTCTATAATGAAAATTCAAAGGTATTTGAGGAGGTCATTTTGGAGTCACAGAATGGTAAATATCTTAGAAATATTTCTGAGATTAAAATCATGCAGAACAATGTAAACACTAAAGAAGAGAATAAAAGTTGTTCTACCCAGTAGACCTACTTGGTCTAAGAAATAGATCAAGGGAAGGCTGATTTCAGTTCTCTATTCACTTTCTGAACTCTCCTTTCCTTTGCCTTTCACATTTAAAGTGAAGAGAATTTAAATATAAATAATTCATGAAAAAAATCTGTCATAACAAAAAAAAATCACCAAGACCAAGCTAGTAATTTCTGATAAATGTAATCTAGAAATATGTATGTAGATCTATAGGTGTGTGGAAAATATGAAAAAATTTTGCAATTATTCTTAAAGTTTTCCAAAAAGTGGGTAAATATCATGATTCCTTTTTTTTTTTTTCATTCATTTTTATGGAACCTTTGAGAAAGTTGGTTGATTTTGTTCTAATAGCAACACATTACCTCAACAGAGGACGATTTTTCTTTCACTTTTCCTGTTAATTTGTATTTTTACATATTTTAATCTTGAATAAAAAGTACTTACAATAGTTCAACTAACCACTGCTCATTATATGTGAATTGGAGGACAAGGGTGCTTTTAACTGGGACATTTAGGACTAGAGGAGAAGTTTGTTGTTGGTGGTGGTGGTAGTGGCAGTGAAGGGAATTGTTGGTTACTGTTGACAAGTGAAGGGAGTTTCGCAAATAGATGAAAATCCTACTAAACCCAGCGTGCAAAAAGTTTTGTGAATGAATTCCTCCAGTAAATTAAGAATATGGAACACTGATACATATTGCATTCACACACGGAATTTAAGGACAGATCCTAAAACTCACCAGAGTTTTCATTTAAAATAATTTGGAAATGAGAGGTCTAGGTTAAAAAAGAAAGTGATTGACTTTAAAATAATATCATAATAATTTATATTTTAAACAAAGGAAGTGATTTAAAAATTTCCTTTTAACATTTAATTCATAAAACTGTATTAAAATTTAATAGAAATTCACTGAAAGATAATTATATATTCTAATTTTTTGTTAGAAGAGATATTTCGTTTTACATACTGCTAATTCCTTGAAAGAATTGCATGTCTTCCAAGTTCTATAGACAGAAATCAGGAGAATAAGTGTGGGAATGGATACTAAGGGTATGGAATAATGGTGGAAGGAATATAAAGCTGGATCACACTGACTTTATTAACATTGGCCCACTAAGAAGAAATTCTGGATTCAACACTGCAGCTCAGGGGGTTAGAAGGGCCTCTAAATGTTTATTCGTGTGGCTGACTGAAATGGACCAAAAGATGGCCTAGCATGCCTGAGGTTAAGATGCCCTGGCATACAGTAGAAGAGGGAATTCAAAGCTTAGAGAGATGGAATGCTAGAATGGATTTACCATTTGAAACCTGCCCACCCACCATAGGAATGTCCAGAGGACACACCTTTAACCAGAACTGTGAGGAATAAATTTGTGGGACTAACTCGATCTTCCCTGAAGAGCTCTGTGGTTGCTCTTCTCTGTAGTTCAGATGTTACTGTAGGGAATACTGTAATGGAATTAGAATCCTTAAACATTATGGGGATGATCGGACTTTGGTCCGGTAAAAGTCAAGTATGGGCAGTTAATCGCCAAAGACAAGGGGGGTGTGGCTACCACAATGAAAGACAGATTCAAAGCAGCAATCAAAATAGTCTAAGTCAATGACTGAGTCTACCTCTTTACTTGTAATTGGACTTGAGTTCATCTATTTCTTCTTTTATCAATGTCGGCTGTTTGTGGGTTTCTAGAAACTTGTCCATTTCCTCTAAATTGTCATTCTTGTTGGCATATAATTTTTCAAAGTATCCTCTTATGATACTCTTTATTTCTGTGGGGTCAGTAGTGATATCACCTTGCTCATTCCTTATGTTATGTATTTGCATCTGTTCTCTCTTTTTCTTTGTTAATGTGGCTAAGGGTTTGTCAATTTTGTTGATATTCTCGAAGATCCAACTTTTGGTTTTGTTTATTGTTTCCAGTGCTTTCTTATTCTCTACCTCATTTAGTTCTGCTCTAATCTTTGTTATTTTCTTCTTTCTACTTCCTTTAGGTTTAGTTTGTTGTTGTTTTTCCAATTCCTCCAAGTTTTGCAAATGTTGGTATGTATTGTGAAAATTTTGATTTTTACCCACAATAAATAAAAAAAAAAGAAAAAAAATAGTCTGAGTCATATACAGTTATGGCACTGGCTAATAGTTCATGGAGTACTTAGAAGTGAAAAAGATGGGCAGTCTACTTAATTTCTTCTGGATCTGTATAAGCAGAAGAGTTCTAGGTCAAATGAACAAAACCCTAACTCAAATTAAAGAAGCAGAGAATTATGGCCCCTTAATAAATTTCCAGACTTGAGACAGTTTACAGACCCAGAGCCCCTTGAATGAGGAGAAGGCCAGGTCCCCGTGGGGAAGGATTGTATTAAACTGCCAAAAATTTATACTGTTAATCTTCCTCCCACCTTTCCCCGGGAGACCTATGCACTTTTACCAGAGTAACTGTGCATTGGGGAAAAGGAAATGATCAGACAATTTGGGGATTATTATACACTGGCTCAGAAGCGACATTAATTCCAGGAGAACCAAAACGTCATTGTGGTTCACCACTCAGAGTAGGGGCTTATGCAGGTCAGGTGATTGATGGAGTTTAGCTCAGGTTCGTCTCACAGTGGGTCCCCTGGGTCCACAGAGCCGTTCTGTGGTTATTTCCCCAGTATCAGAATAATGTATAATTTAAATAGACGTACTCAGTAACTGGCAGAATACTCATATTGGATCACTGGCTTTTGGAGTGAGAGCTATTATGGTAGGAAAGGCCAAGCTTGAAAGCCAATAGAACTGCCCCTACCCAGCAAAATAGTAAATCAAAAGCAATACTGGATTCCTGCAGGGATTGTAGAGATTAGTGCCACCATCATGAATGTGAAGGATGCAGGGGTGGTGATTCCCACCACATCACCATTCAACTCTCCTATTTGTCCTGAGCAGAAAACAGATGGATCTCGGAGGATGACAGATTATCGTAAACTTATCCAGGTGGTGACTCCAATTGCAGTTGCTGTCCCGATGTGGTATCATTGTTTGAGCAAATCAAAACATCCCCTGGTACCTCATATCTGTTGATACGGCAATTGCTTTTTTCTCAATTTCCATTAATAAGGAACACCAGAAACAGTTTGCTTTCAGCTAGCAAGGACAGCAGTGTACCTTTCACTGTCCTGCCTCAGGGGTATATCAACTCTCCATCCAAAGATGAAAATTACTGTGCTGGCTGGGCGGATTGAGCCTGACTGTCAAGGGAGAAATAGGATCGCAACTACACAATTGAAGTAAAGAAGAATTTGCCTAGAATCCAG